>ML814393.1:153266-169187 GCA_009831015.1 Picea engelmannii | reverse complement strand
TAAGAGATGATATTGTATGTGAATATATTATTACAATGTTGAGTGTTCCATATATATAAAACATATGGTGACCATCCATGAAAGGATGTGTCCCTTGGATAATAAATAACTACATATTTATTATATATATATGGAAAAATGTCTTCCCGATGTTGTTCAAACATCAACACAACACACCCTCTCAATGAGGGAGACATTCTTCATCATGCCAAAGCTTATCTCTGAAGTATACAAACTTCACTCTAGACGCATCAGATATCCATAGTACAACATGACTTCACAACCAATGCATCCATGACATGTGGGTGGCTCTCAAATAGCTTCAACATGTCACCATGACATCCACTACCTCGCAATGCATCTGTACCTCATCATGTGCACCCCTATGAATTCACAACCAATGCATCCAAGGCCTGTGGGTAGCTCTCAAATAGATACAACATGTCCCCAGGACATCCACTACCCTGCAATGCATCTATACATCGTCATGTGCACCCCTGTGACTTCACAACCAATGCATCTAAGGCCTATCGGTAGCTCTCAAATAGAGACAACATGTCCCTAGGACATCCACTACCCCACAATGCATATGTACCTCGTCACTCCCTCTGAAGAGGGACCACACCAAGCTATCTCTCTTATTTTCTCGGGCTTTCCTGTGAGGGAATTAAGCCCGATCCCGCTCTGATACCATGTTGAGTTTTCAAGAGAGATAATATTGTATATTCTTTTATTATTATTGAATTTGCAAAAGTATCACAACTGAAAGATAGACATCCACTGAGCAACAAGATATATCCTCAAAAAAATCCTCGAGGGGGAGAAAACCCTGCAAAATTTCCTCAGTATAGATTCCTCCAACATGTACAATGTCATACAATCCTCTTTCATGAAATCAAGACCAAAGAGACCCATACATGAACCAAGAATAACCTCCTAGTAAGTGCGTACTACACTCTTGTACTTATGATCGATAATAGATCAAAATGACTCAATATAACCTCTATTTATACTCTAAAAGACCTAAAAGACATGACTTATCAATAATCCCTTTCACAATTACATTTAGGAATAACCAATACAATTACACTTAAGAATAATGTCTGAAATTACATAAAATATCAACAAAATTAACTGTGACTAACAAGACATATAATATGATGCCTGGTCAAAATTTTGGGCCAGGCCCAAATGATAGAGCAATACCATGTTATCGAACGATTCTTCTTCCCTTAATGTACCAGATAACACTTGAGTTGATTTTGCTCCAACATTTTCCAGTGTTGAATTGGTTGATATCTAAGATCAAAATCAGACTGCTCTACTATCTCATTATTGTAGCTACTTGAAGTATACCTTGTGCTGACATTCACTGGCTTTTCTGAAATAACATTTCCATGACGTCTGAACAACAACATGGTGTTTTCCTTATGTAATGTGTAACATTGCTCTTCCTCGACATCCCTATCACCTTCATATATAATTTATCGAGCTTGTGCATGCATGAGTTCATCCTCAAACAAGATTGACAATATTGACCAAAATCAAACTTCCTCTGCAAAAAAAAAACGACGACCATTTTGATCCATCGTTGTGGATATATCTGGCCTTTTATTTCATCCAAAGAAGTATACTTAAGTTGTTTCTATTGTTGAGAACTCACCAAGGATCTGAGAGGAATTTCAAAATCTGTAATATGAGGTGAAATCCCTCAAATTAAAAGGCCCAAAAAATAAGTTTTCATTTGGCAATGCCTTTCCATTGTAAAGTCTCCTTTTTGCCTCCTAAAGGAACTAGATTGATAATTGTAATAAAGTTTATGCCTCTGGAATGATTTACAGTCAAAATGTTTTCTAGAAAAGTAGGTTTTTTTTCATACACCTTTGCTATGTTTTCGGATGCCACTGGAAAAACTAAAATAGGCAGCCTGCAAATAGTATAGTGGTTACCTTGCTAATAAATCAATAGCAAGACAAGATAACAAATAGTGAATGCCTCCCCACGTGGCAAGAACAAATGGACAATTTTTCAAGTCTTTGTTGCTATCTCAACAAGGAGGCTATGAATATACCACCAAACCTTTCAAGCCAATTAAATCTATTTTTCACCCTTATCAAAGAAGAAGAGACCTTTAAATTACCCTTACACAAATATCTCACTGACAATTTCGACAAAGATTGCTTACAACAAATGTTACACATGAAAACAATCAAAGGGCAAGTCAAAAGCTACTCTCCCTTTGAGGATTAACATCTCCCCAGGCAACTAATTTCATAGAATTTATTTGTTTATGAGCAGCCCGATCCTTTGTCTTTAAGTCCTGTGATTTTAGCTTAATGTCAGGTACATTGGATATATCTGTTGTAGAGCAGAAACAGGGGAATGCTGCAAATATGACCCAAAATGGGGATCTGGAATATATGGTTCCATTTATTAGTTGACAGGCAGGATACAATGGCTTTGAATATGATGGGTTATGTTACTCATTTTGAATCCTTTACAATGATACATTGATCATATGGATAAATAGATTGAATGCATCAAATGGATTTAAGAATTGAGTCATGGTTCTAATAGGTAATGATGAAATCGTAATGAATAATGGGTAGAAATGTGTTTTGGGTGATGATGCATGGGTGCAGTCTGATAAATGGGCTTGAACTGAAATTGTATGAGGATATATGATGGTAGATGATGAGGTAGGAAATAGTTATAATTATAGGCATATGATAAAACGTAGGATACGAAAGAACAAGCTAAGAGTAGTTGTGTTTATTAATACATTTCCTTTATCTTTAACAAATTAGAAAGATTTCAAAAACACATTCTTACCTCAGATTTACTCATTCATTCATACTTACAATTATGACTTGGTTCTGGACTATGTGAAGAATGGAACTTTGGATAACACGACCAAAAAATGACCATATCCCAATGTTTTGAAGGCTGCTTATTGAAGAGAGATTTGATGTGAATGTTTGGAACTTTGAAGACTAATCAAATCTGTGTTTAAGCTTGCAACAAGATTTTGGACCACTTGAATGTGGATAATTATTATGCTATGCTCGAAGACTTGCAAATTCTTTTAAAATTTTGAAATTATTGGTGGAATGCACAATACAAATGGAAACCAAAAATTGTAGGATGATGTTGGAGACTAATTATGCTATAGGGAAAGACACTGCAACAAGACTTACACCCCCTTTTTACTTGCACACTGCTGCTGAAAACTACAAACTATTGTTAGGATCACAAACCAAATAGTCTTCACCATAAACCCATATCTTAGCACAATTCTATCTATGTGAATAAAAATTACTGAAGTCGAACATAGATAGAATTCGTTGGATTACTGACCATTAATGAATGTCGTTAACCAACGCGAGACGACTCACCATTAATGTCAATGAGCGTCAAGGTGCCTAAGTACATCCTGAAAGGTACGAATGAATGTGTTGAAGTCAAGTCATCTACAAGCTATATGAATCAAGATGCCTTGATGAATTCCCATTGTTGACAACGAGGAGGTCTGCCATTGATGTATGCAAGTCCCAAGGTACTCATATTGTCTCTAATATTGATCCTAGATGATGTGCTAGAGTCGATGGGACAATATTTGTCAAAAGGTGGGTCTTAAAGAATCCCACATCATCTGACATGAGGAAAAATATAATGATTTGAAGAATACAAAGCAGAACCAACAACTGAATGCATAATTTATTGTGAGTCTTTCCTACCGGTTGCCCAGTTTTCATGCAAAACTCATGTCCAGTTGCATCAGTAAACTGGTTTTCACAAATGAACTTACTTTTCTCTTTACTATTCTATTTATTTATTTATTACATTGTCCTACTCTATTTGGAAAAATAAATCATTTTCTCAAGTGTAGGAGTATTTCCAATGTAGCCATGTGCATAATAGGATTACAAATGTACTCACATTTTAGTTTGAAAAATATACTTTAATAAGTACCAGACCATGAGAGACCAACTGCTCTGATAATAATGTCAAGAAATACTGAAGGATAGAGTGGTGCTTCAGCCCGATGGTTGTCTGGAACCAAAGTTCAATGTAGTCATGCTACCCTTGGTTTGCTTGTTCATCAACACTGCTTTGCATGCCCTCCTTCATCACGCCATTCAAATCTTTTACTATTTGTTGATTGGTCTCTTGAACACCCAAAGAATCTGATGACAAGCATGGTAGAAATTCCTCATTCTTAGGGTCTTCTATCTGCTCTTCATCGAATGTTGTCCATGGCTTTTCGGTCTCTTCCAGATCTTCTTGATGTTTCTTATGGAATTTTTGCTCTTCTTTCACTTCCCGGGATGAAAATATGTTCCTGATTGCTGTCAAGATTTGCTCCTCTTGATATGCAGATATGTTTCTAGCTGCTGCTAGGATTCGATAGATTTCTTGGAGTAACATCCTTCTATACATTCTTGAACATTCTTGAATTCTTGTCGTTGTTTGATCACCCCTGTCTCGCAACATGGATTAGTGCATGGGGCTCTTACAACACCTTAACAATAGGGAAATCAATGAAATCAATGAAAGCACACTACTTAAAACAAACTTTTATTTTCCTTATATCAAACTAAAATAAGACACATTGAACCAACACGACTAGGGATCAAAGAAACTCACTAAAGTGAATGTGATGAGCTAGAATCCTTGCAGAAATTCAGAAGCAAGGTCACCTTCACATCTTACCATTTCTCGTCCTCTAAGTCTTAAATGTTGGTGCACCAAAATTACGCGTAGAAACAAAATCTGTAAGTGCTCTAATCCTTTTAGCACCTCCCTGACAACAATGCCAAAAATGTGGGGTTATTTATATGTATAAATCCATGACATTAAGTCATCAATCCAGGAGCTCATAGAATTCAAGGCAAGCACAAGAAATGTAGGAATAAAGCCTATTCTAGCCTATGTTAGCAACTAATGTTGGAAAAACACATTTCAAGGTGCAATAAGTGAAATCAAATGACACATGACTAAATATATCAATCCAAATCACAAAGCACACTCAACTCACGAAGCAATCCAAGGGAATCAAAAGTAAATCTCAAACACCTTAATCTTGCATTCACCAATTTATATCAAGATGAACAAGGGCACCACACACTATGTCAAGATGTGTGGTCTATGAATGAGTATGTTTTCTTATGGGAACTTGTTTAAACGATGAATACTTAAGACTTCAATGTGTGAGAGAATAAAAACAATTAAGTCCGGGAATCAAATCTATGAACAATAATTAGTTCATTCGCTTGAAGTTTCATTAATGGCTTACAATGCAATCTTTCACTTGAGGTTTAAGTGTTCATGCGCTTGAGATATGATTAACTTATCAAACTGCACGAGTTCCAATCATTGCAATTTAACTTTTATGAGGATGCATACCATTCAATCTATCACCCAAATCGGTCAACAAAAGAGTTGAACTCTTTCAAACTTTTACTGATCAAATGTTGGAATTACTAGCTCAAAACAACAAATGATGAAATATGTAAACTTATAAACTAAAGATGCAAACTGCTATGTCAAATGTGACAAGTCTCTATTGGTGGAACTGCACTTTTGCATTCAAATCACTTGTCTCTGTGCAACTATGAATCAAAGAGATTCTTGCCATTCATTTTAACATATGCATTCATTCAAAATAACATAACACAGGAACCAGATCAAAACCATGTATTGGTCCATTAAGAACTGCTCTTTATCAAGGATTGAGGTACTTTCTTTCACCTAAGTGTTCCTGTACTTTCATAATGATGAGTTCAGCTCTGAAAAGTCCCAATCACTCTTACAAACCAAAATTCTTGGAATTGCATCAGTTCAAAGAGAAACACCACACATAAAATATCAAGTTGGATGAAAATGGTAAGAAAACATGAATGTGAATTAAAGGAATTGTTAATCTTTAAAATGCAAGATGAATTACAAAGTTACTATTAACAAAGTGATCCAAATCAAATTGAAACTCTGATATCAAACCAAAATAATAACTAAACTAACATAAATAAAAAATTAAGTATGCATCCCAAGTTGGTGGGCCCTTTCCAACTACGAACAAGCTTATTTACTTACAACAATAGAATCAAATAGACACCAGGGGTCAAAGCTGAGATTTGTATTATAGAAACAAATTTCTCAAGTTACAGGGCACACATCAATCCATACAATCGTTTCGTAACAAAGATAACAACAAATCACATTGATCTCTCTCAACTTCAATTCAATATACTAATATGTTTCCTCTTCCATACAATTTGATCAACATATTTATACAAAGGAGTAATGGAGGAGGATAGAACCAAATCCCCCAAACCATAACTACAATCGAATATGGTTTTAGAAATTAAGCCATTTTGAAAACTGCATGCAACAACAAATCTGGGCAAAACCATATTAGATATTTGTCCATATCTCTCAAGTCATTCACCTTCTGAAGAATCCTCCTACTCATTACCCAAATTAAGCCTTTCTGCACAAAACCCATGTTCTAGAGTTTGGAGATTCGTCCTCATTATCTCAAGAATCACGCTGGAAGTTAACTGCAACTAATTTGACACGTTTTTTACTAAAAACCTTTGACCACGCCTGGAGGCTTCCATGTGTGACCTGAGCACGAACCAAACAACATGCACCATACTGACATATAGATCTTTGAAACCCAGGTGGTCGTTTTTCAATTGGAGATGCGAAAGTATGCTAACAACCAAACTCAGGTACATGAAGTGAATTGTTGGTACATGAACATAACTGAGAAAATCATCATTAGTAATATATGTTCTAGAAATTGAATCTAACCTATCAAAGACATCATAAATCAATAAAATGCACAACATTAACCTCGTAAAGATTTTTAAAGGCATTTGACTTCAAAAACATGAAAATACATGGTAATAGGGGTAATAACTAGGTATATGGATGAGGTAAGAATAGACAAAGAGCCAACTAACAAGTGTAAAATGTGTCAAAATAGTGGCTCAAAAGGACCTGTACCTCTCCTCTGCCCAAGCTACCACCTCCTTCTTAAAATTTTTGAGAGCCATCACAAACTATTCCCCAACAGAAATATCCAAAGAAGGATCTAACACCTTCCAATTCTCCTTGACCAACTAAGTAAATACCTCTTCTTTTAACCACTTTGGGTTAAATTTGAAGGGGATTCCAGGCCTGGTTTCATCCATGCCAAGCTCAAGGAAAATGGGGAAATGGTACAGGCATCTGTTTGGATCAACGCATGATCTATACTGTAGAACTTGTTGCAAAACCAAATTATGTACAATAAATATGTTCAATATTTTAAACACCCCTTCCCCTCTAGGCCTGTTATTGCTCTAGGTGTGACCAATTTTGAGAGAAGACACATAAACTAGTCCACCAGATTCCAAACGATTACCAAAATACTTTGCAAGACGATCAACCCTTGCATTCCCCCCCGTATTTCCCTTCTACTCAAGGTGAAATTCAAATCTCCCCCCTATTGAGGCGAGGAATGATAATGTCCTCACTCAAGCATTTTTTAATCTCATTGGGCTAGATGATATAGGCGAGAATGTTACCCTGGGCTTATAGCTTATTCAAAAATATCAATCAACACTCAAGAAATAAGTTCTTGGGTTGATTTTATTATCAAATTGTATGCTTTGCTTAAAATTAAAGAATTAAAAATATAAAAGTGTTTATGTACGAAGTTTATAAAATATAAATCAATAAATACAAGAAGATGTAAATTTGAAATTTAGCAAACCATAAGTCTTAAACTGAGAAGAAACCAGAAATCATTTTATTAATAACTTTTTTGAGTTACAACCAAGTTCTTCTTTACAAACCCTTGCAAGAGTTTGGACCAGAATCAGACTTGGAAGTCTATGATGGTATTTAGAATCATACAAATACAATTGGTGTTTGAAAGAAAAAGACCAGGACTAAAACAATTTGGGTCAATCCAAGCTATAGGCTCATTAGAGTCTTGACTTTGCAAAATAGTCTTAATCAGAACTGAAAATGAATTTAAAAATTCTAATCAAACTAAACAGACTCGCAAGATAACTGAATGACCTTCTGAAGCATGTCAAAATTCTATGCTTCCTAGTCCTTTCTTCTTTTCCACCTTTAGAGTAATCTTGCTGTCAACAAGAGGAGTTAGCTCTTATGAAACTAAAAAAATTAAAGAATGAATATCATGAATCTCACTTGAAACAGGAGAAAACCTTACCATAAGTATCTCTCTCTAATATATCATGTCCTCCTTGTCCTTGCTTTCCTTCTTTTATTCTCCAAAAGGTAGTTTTCAAGTAGTTCAACCACCTTTAGTTACTAAATTTAAATAAATTTAGCTCATAATAGGACATGTTTATTTATGATAAGGATAAATAATAAATACATATACTAATTAATAGGTGGGGCCCCTTTAATGCCTTTACTGGTTTTATTTTCCATCATTCCCTTGTTCCTCCATAATTATATCCACACAATATGCACACATCATCATTCACACACACACACACATGTGTGTGTGTGTGAAATAATCATGCCCCATAATAATAAACACTTGTATCTCCAAAAACTTTAAAAAGCATGATATAAGTTTCGCAATAATAATAATAATAATATCATATATCCAAAAATATATATACCTCAAAGTCAAACTGATGTCACCATGGAAAATAAAATAGAGTCAAAAATAATATTTCTTGTTTGAAGCAAACTCTCTTTGTCCGCTTCCCTCTGACAATGTTGCCCTATGTTTGATTAAATTTGCATCAACGGATTTTTTCTCTTCACCCTTTGATACCTCTGGGTGCATGTCATCGAAAGTGATATTCCTTATATCATCTTCAATCTTTACAGGAAGGGACTTAATAGTATGGGAGGATGTCTTTGAAGAATATGAACTGAGAGATATGGTAGGCCACTTTCCTCTACTCGGTTCTGGCTCAATAGCTAAGGCTTTGTAGTTCTTTGGGAGATGAGAAGAATGCACATGTGAATCTCCCGAAGCAACAATCTGAATTAGTTGTAAAGGAGGAGGAGGGGGGAGAGGTAGTGACAAGGTAGGCCAATGCCCAACACTAGAGGGATGGCTAACCAACATGTTATTCCAACCATCATTGACTGGAGGTTCATGAGGCTACATATGGGGCTACTTGGGAATGTTTGTGATACTTGAGTGAGGCTGAAGAGGGGGTCTGACTTGTTCCTGAGGGGGATGGCTATCTCACAAGGTTTAAGTAACCATTTGGACCAACTAGTTAAATTCCTTAGAATTTGCATCAAAGTGGATGGAAAATTTCGTCCTCTTATTTCTACCTCTTTGTCAAAGTGTATTGGGCCCTCTGTCCATGTTTCCTCTATTACCCCTGTTTTCGGAGCGATTATTGCCTCTGTTGAAAAATCTCATCTATATACACCATTTTCAAATTAGTATATATACAAGAGACAACATATATAACATCTAATACACTTTGTCAACATGATTAAATTTGGCTCTGAGGGTAGCATGACTACATAGCATAAAAGGGAAATGAACGGGAAAAATGGGTACAGGGACAACAACCAAACTCTGCAACCATCAACTCTTATTTTGAAATCTAAACTGAAAATCTTTTATATATGCAGACCATGTTCTTCTTAAAATATGAATAGGAAATCATGAAGAAATTCTTCAACTTTAAACTTTACAACTATGTCTACATATTTTCCTCATAAAAACAATTAGCTCTCAAGCCATTCCCAACCATTTATACATGTTGTATATAATCATCAAATTCTACCTATCATTCATCATGCTGCTAGAGAAACTTCTGGATCAAAACCGTGTGGAGTTTTGAAACGTACAATGTTTCGAGTGGACACTCCATCCATCATTAGGGACATGAAAAGCTGATATGTAGTAAAGGAGTGCTGAGGTATATAAATATAACATGATAGAGATTACCGTTAATCAGTTGGAATTAGCCATTGGCATCACGTAAAATATTAGAGGAAAGATAAGAATAATTAAAAATAAAGAAGGTATCAGAAATATAAACAAATTGAATAATTTAAATTACCGTTGAATAAATTGAATGACATTAATTAAATTTGTAACGATAATATATAAATTGGATGAAAGATGAGAGTTATTGAGTGGAAAATCCATATATTAGAGTATTCAAATGATATGAGGATAAAATATCAAATAAAAAAGAATTTATATAGTAGAGTATTCAAATGATGTAATGATAAATTATTAAATTAAAAAGAATTTATATGATAGAATATTCTCTTGATATAATGTTAAATTAAACAAAAAGGGTAAAAAATTAGGGAGATATTGGAGATATGGAGATATGTCAAAAAACCTTAGAGTTAGGTTAGGAAAGGGGAAATGAAGGAAGATTAAGGGGGATAGTAATAAATTGATGATCCACGTGGATATTGGTGGCCACCCACCTATTCCAACTCGCTCCTCTTAACAATTTTTAGTTCAACACATTCTTTTGTAATTCTTTGTAATTGTGGGTTCTACACTTTCGGGGTTGTCTGAAGCCCTACACAGCTTCCAGGTGGAGATTGATGGCCGCCTGTTGACGGGCGAAATTGGCCGTCCATCAACTGGGAGAGTGGAATCGGTCCGGGGTTGTCTAATAACCCAAGTCGTTTGGGATGAACCACCCTGACGGGTTTAGCGGCTCCGTTAGCCGATCTAAGTCCTAAGAAAACAACTCTAAAATAACTAATCTAACTAAAAAACAACTATTAAAACAAACTAAACAAATCTAACTATTCTAATCTACTATCTAATACTATGCTAACTCTAAGAAATTAAATATCTAACTACTAACAGAAATAAATCTTATTCACAAATGTACAATATTTACAATTTACAGATTTGAATGAAAACCTGAAAAACTCATTCGTATTCTGTCCTAAGACAGCGAGAGCTATGGTTTTTTGTTTTTTTACGATTTTATGAAAAATAAACAAAATAAAAACTATCTAAACTAACAACTAAGATACTAACTCTAACTACAAATCTAAACTACACATATATCTAACTAAACTACTTAAATTATACTAACAAATTAACTATCAAATAAATAACAAACTGACCCGAAGAAACGCTCCAGATTCGTCCTGTATGTAATGATTGTCTTAGCTGATCGGAGGGAGGAAACCCGCACCAGATTATCCACGAGCTTCTCATAAACTAGAAGCAGTTGTGCTCTTCAAATATAATTACAGGACAAACAAGACATAAAAATTACAACAATCTTATGATTTATAAATCTTCACAGTTAGATAAATCTGTATGCAAAGATCTATACTAAATGATTCAATTAACGAAGAAGAGAAATCTGTGATTCATTAACTGAAACAAAGTAATTGTTGCACTTTTAAATAATGAAAGAGATCAGATATGGATAACACATTAATCAAATCATATCATCCTACAATAGATTATGATAGCTAAAGTAGTCTATAATCAACTGCAAACTAATATGCAAAAACTTGAAACAAAAGATTGATATATTGAAAGCGAAAGCTGTTACAAGACATCAACTTTCGTCTCAGTCTAAATCATAAATCCATAGTCTGGTTCTCCCACAGTGAGGATGATGATTATTACAAAAAATAATAAGTATTTAAAGACTTCTCACAGGGTAAAACATCCCTGTGGAAGTTATCAAAACTGTTTACAGAAAATCTGGGATGATATCCCAAGTTTGACTAAACTAACATCCTAAAATAAAAACTATATCACACAAATATCTCCTAGACTGTCCAGCATGCCCAATGCAATTCGAATGTACCTGAAAGAGGACAAAAAAGGTCAAGTTAAGAGGATATTTTGCTAATGAAAATGATAAAAATCTAATTCTAAAGACTAGCTACAGAATCCTGCGATTCTGTAGCTGGTCTAAATCAAACATAGAATCGTTTTAAAAATCAATTCGAATCTTAAAACATATATTCAAACTATTTAAAAATATTTGATTGCTGAAAGCATAATTCAAATTGACAATTGTATACAAATTAATCAAACTAAATCAAATGATAACAGAGATGGATATGCTCTGTTTAATTTGTTATCCCCAATTTGGGTTAACATAATCGTCTTGGATAACTTCAACAACAATGAAAACGTTTCATGGACCAATTGAAATCGATAAAGTTAAACAAATCATATGCAATCGTTTATGATGCTTCATCCATTAACAGAAAACACGATCGAATCCACCGGAAATCAACAAGATCGTTGTCTCAAATTGATAGCACTATATTAAAAATAAACAAACGGCCCAGGCCATTAGCAAATCAAATCAAAACTGGTGTGTAAATTGTCACAAATGACATCGTAATAGGATTAATCGGTCGATAACATGGTATGTGGGATTTCTCAAATGTTTGTTATTGCCAATTGGGGCAAACACAATCAATTTACAGTGCACGAAATCATCACTTGAATTCATTTCAAAACGAACTATCAGCCGAATTTTCTTATCCGAATTGAACAGAGACAGAATCCAAACCAAAAGAGCAGCACCAAATCGGTTTTCGATACGAATCCAACTCATAAAAGCAATCATGCTAAGAGCGAATCGAACAATATGAGTTTGACATAATCGTTATGAATCAACACAGTTCCATAATTTCGACGAAGAGATCTTTTGCACAGGTCAGATATAATCCAAATGCAAACGAGAATGTTGACAAAACAGAGTCGTTTTTTCCAATTTAATAGACTACATCGTATTTATCAAGCCGATTCAATCCTACGAAATCGTTTCAAAATCAAATCACAAGAACTAAATCGGAGCCGTTGATATCCGACGACAACAAAATCATGTTAAATCAAAACATAACCGTGTTCTAATTTTAGCGTGAAAACCTCCCGTTCAAGTCAGCTACAAACAAAATCCAAGCGAAAGCAAAACTCATTGATTTCGTTAATTCAAACCAACAGAATTATTCAAAACGAATCAAATCTAGTGAAAACCAATCAATTGCTAAACTGGGCACGACCAAATCGTATAACCAAATCATAACCTCATTTAATTTTAGCAAAACGAAAACAATGTACATGATTCATAACATAACCGTTTTTTTTTATAATCAAACTATGACAGAGTCAATTCGAACAATGGACAGAGCTAATTGAAAACCAAACTCAATTCATTATATTAATCCTAGCAATTAAAAAAAAACAAATTTGATATTGAAATTCATACCTGGATAATCAACAGACAACTTGGATTATGATAGTTTGGAATTGACGAAGGCTGTAGCCGATTCGACATTCCTAAACATGATCGAACCAATGGTTTTCTGCTTATTGTCATTAGCTTGAAACTTGTCCCTTTCTCGTGACAACACCGTGACTTGGTTTTCCAATGATTTGATCTTCGATTGTAATAAGGGAACATCAGTATAGTAGCGTTCAGGCCACACATTACATTGGACACACGCTGTCTGTCCGGGCTTCGAAATGACAGTCGAGGGTTTGTTCAGATCACCGAGGGTTTCATTAGGTAGCCTGATCCTTGGGTAACTAGGATTGTTCTTTAAGCACGGGGGCAAATTAGAAATGAAATCATAGGGTGGCTCGGAGCACAGACCTTGGGAATAAGGATACTCACTAGCTAGGAAGCGCTCTATATCAGAGTCCGAGTCTTCACTGAGAACTATGGGCTTTTGATCAGTGTTTGATTTAGGCTTATTCCGGGCAAGTATCTATATTAATCGAGCGTTCTTTTTACATTTGCTGTTGACAGTAGGGTTACCCTTGACCTTCTTATTCGCATGCTTCTTTACAACCTCAACCTTGTCTGTTATAATGTTGGGTAGGTCGATATCAAGGGAGACCGAGGGTTTGGGTGAGGCTAGAAGGGCATGAAAGGGCACAGGTGGCCCGACCTTAGTCCCACTAACCACAAACTTGTCGATTTGGACAGACTCTGAATCAACAAAACCATTCCGAGAGAGAAAAGCTTGCCAAATATCGCCGTGGAGGTTCAAATGATGAACGACGATGAGTCTGATCAGGCCGTGGTGGAACAAGCTACTATCATCCTTCTCTCGTTTTAAACCTCTTTGACATCTTGTATAAACTACAAAAGTAGTAAAATGGCATGTTCAATGGATAACCCATGAAATTCATTAACAGTCGAAGGTGATAAAGAAAAACCAGTCCATACCGACCCTCATAGGTCACGAATTGTTTAACCATTATCAAAAGGTCATGCCACCTAGGTTTAAGCATAGAAATAGGCATACCTTTGTCACAGGATGTGACTTTTCGTGATACGAACAGTAAAGGCCATGGCACCTCGTCGACTTTAGAGTTTTTAAACCATCGTTGGCCCGTGGCTACTAACCCTGTGGCAGAGCTAATGAACTGTTCACTCAGCTCAAGCTAAATGTCGCCTACTTTATCCCTACACCCATCAAAGGTAAGGGCGAATTGCTGCACAACAAACAAATCAAAACCCTCGAACCTCTGTATAAACGTGAGCCAACCACTATCCTCTAAATCTTTCCGGGCGTTATCGAACAATAGCAGGGCTTGATTACCATTCGGCTCAATTCGCACCACCGGTGCCATAGACAGGAGCACACGGTGAGTGCTGTGAACGAGACAGGGTTTGAGCACAGCATACGCAGGAGCAGAATGCTCATAGGGCTTACCCGAAACTAGCAAGGATGAAACATGGATAAGGGTAAACATTAATGACATATCGTGCGAAGGTGGTGGAGCTATTTCTGCCATGCAGAATAGTCATTACTATGGTACAACCACTGGCGCTTTGAACTATTCAAATCACAACGCATATGTGTTACAACCATGCCACTTCAATCAATCAATCGAAACCTTTGGTAAGTGGATTGGTCATTCGCGCGAGCAATAGTTATAGTTTCAAAACCAAACAATAAATCAAAATCGCACCAAGGGTTTTGCCACAACACAAACATGTTTTTATGTAATCAATGTGCCAAGTGAATTGATCAAATAACATGTAAATCCAATCACCAATGTATCACAAACTCAATCACTCATGAAACGAAATTACATAATCAATCAAAGAATGTCAAATGAGTACAGATCAAGAGGTCTTGCCAACTGTATAATGATAAGTGAAATGCAAACGCAATGGGCATATCGACAAGAATGATAATGACAATTCAGTGACGATTTTAATGCGACTTCGAAAACCAAGTTTTCACGCTTGCAGTCGTGAAAACAAGAATAAAGGTAAGTGTGTAAACAACACAAAGAATAAAAGTGTCATTTCATTTGAGAATTGCGACGAAAAATCAAGGTTTGCAAAACACTGGTGTAGACATCTTATAAGACAGTAGAAAAATGTGAATTGGCTGCCAACACCGCCCACTTGATCCAACTGGATTATTTTGGATGTTTTCATGTCAATACATTTTTTTGTACTTCCAGGGTCGTTTTGGGGCCCTTAAATATTGTTTTTTTGGCTTGTCATAGTCATATTGTAGATGGAGTAAGAGTTTGATGGCATAATGTTTATTTCTCAAAAAGATTTTTCTAACGGGCTATCACGCGCCTAAAACATAGGTCGTATGCAAAAATTACGACCCCATCAGGGCCCACATAACTTTTGGTGTTTCATCTCCTAGGGTTAGGTTTTTTGATGTCTAGGGTTTTGGAATTCGTGAGTAATGTTAAAAAGGCCTCTGGAGCCTCATTGTAATCATTCTGTGAATGACAAAAGAATTAGAAATTTGGAGATAATTGTTGGATTACTGAGAGGGGGGGGGTGAATCAGTAATAGAGCAATTTAACCATATAATCCAAGTGTTATATCAATGAAGCATTATTATCCAATAACTGCAGAGTAAATAAGCAATGAACAAATGAACAATCATACACATACACAGTACACCAGTGTTTTA
>ML814393.1:119820-153166 GCA_009831015.1 Picea engelmannii | reverse complement strand
TACCAATGGAACCACATCGATCCATCTTCATCATGTATCAATGACAACTCATTGATCCATCTTCATCTATGAATTCTCATCAAGGACAATACATATTATATTACATCAATCATCAATCAATCAATCCTTTGACATCAATCAATGACTTGACATCAATAAATGACATCAATCAATCAAACCATTGGCATCAATGACAACATGATCCAACAAGAATATGCCAGGAAAGGATAAAAAAGGGACTAAGGGGATGTTTGGCTAAACAGATAGGCTAGGGAGGCAGGAGGTGTCAAATGTGGAGGTCTGATGGTCAAGGTGATGAATGGTAGGTTTCCAAGAATGACCGAGTTTGTAGCCATCTTCGCAATTGAAGTTATCATGATGTTTTTCAATTTCAAGGGATTCCTGAATGAGACATGAGGAGTAATGAGGGGTAGGGGCTAAGATTTTGTTCTGGTCAAAGTGAATTAGATGTTTGGATTTAGTGGAGCGTTCGAAAATAACACCTTTAGAGATTTGGTTATGGACAATGCCAGTTATATGTTCTTTAAGCCTAGATTTAAAGGTTATTCTGGTTTGGCCTATGTAAGATTTCCCACAGGAGCATGAAATATGGTAAACTCCTGGGCCAAGCATCGGGTCAGATTTATCTTTGGCATTTCTGAAAGGTTGCTTGAGGGTTTTGTGGGGTTTGAACATAGTTTCAATATTTTTCTTAGCCAATAGTTTTGCGATGTGATCAATGGTCTCTTGAATATAAGGAAGAGAGAGGAGAGCATGAGGAGGTTTTTGGTTTAGGTTTGTTGGCTGAGCGGAAAGCTTGGTTAATTTGGGAGAGAGAGTAGCCATTGAACAATAGGGCTTTGGTTAAATGGGACTTTTCCTCTACGAGGCATTGATGAGTGGATATGCAGAGGGTTTAAGGAAAACAAATTTTTGAGTTGGGTGCTGGTGGGAGATGGCATTGAGATATCTGTTAGAGTGAGTTTTCTTCTTCTAGACTTGGTGGGAGACAGTCACCAGGAAGACGAGAGATAAGAACATCCAAAAAGGGGAGCAAGTTGTCTCTTTGGGTTTCTATCGTGAATTGGATGTGGGGGGGGAGGCAATTGAGATAATTAAATAAAGAGATCAGGTTGGAATGGGCATGGGGCCATATGGAAAACATGTCATATACAAAATGGAACCAACATTTGGGTTTGAGAGGAAAGTTGTTTAGGGGCAGAGACTCAAAATGTTCCATAAATATATTAGCCACCACAGGGGAGAGTGAGGATCCCATGGCTGTGCCCTCGACTAGTTCATAGAAGACTCCCTTAAAGGTGAAGAAGGTAGAGGAGAGGCATATCTTGATAAGGTTAAGAGTTTCAAGGTCAATGAGTGTAACAACCCCGGTTTTGATCCCTATGAACTAAAATGTATTATGCAATTTTGACTTAGGCTGGTGAGCTGGTAAAGTTGTAAAGGGGAAAAAGTGCCTAGGAAATGTAATACATCTATATATATTAATAAAATACATCGTTGGTTGTAGGTCAAACAAGGAAAAAATAGATAGAGGGATATGCTTCCACGAGAGAGGGGGCTTAAGGGGCTAAGTCCTTTTTATTATATTATATTTACCCTTATTGGTTTTAATTAATAAAAGTGGTTACATGAGCTTCTTGGGAGGAAGGCCACGTGGTTCTTGATTTCATGTAATTATGTAAACATTCCTAGTGGGTTGTTTGGGGGTTGTTCTTTGTCCTTCTCCATTCACTCTTACACTCTTTCGTTGGGATTCTTCCTTGTTCACTCTTGTTAATTCATGTGATCTTGGTTGGAGCATGGAAACGAATGGCTGGAGGAGGCGAGCCATTGTGATATGGCTGTGAGAAATTATTTATCATTCCAGGTTAGAATGGAGGCCTATGGGCATGAGATTGATGGTAGTTCTAAAAGAACCGCCACATCTGAGAATCCTTGGAGTTTCTAGCATGAATATTTCTTAACCAATAGTACTAGATCCCTAGAGAGAAATGAAACAATCTGATGGATTGCATGGCAGAGAAAGGGGTTCATTTCTTTGGGTTGTGTAGGCTGATAGGGAAAGAGAGCTAGAAATTAGGATTACTGTGTGGTTGGGAAAACCTGAGATCTAATTAGCCAACTGTTGCTTGTTTTAGATTTGGCCTAGGACCCATCCTTGTGGATTCATAGCCTTGGCTCGGGGGTGAGTTGTTGTTGAGAATTGGAACAACAATGTCTATGGTTGGGAGGAACGTTCTTGGTCTGTAGCCAGTTGGTGATGGTTTAATTAAAGATAAGTGATCTCTGTGTTTTCTGTATATTTATATTCCACTATGTATTATTATTATCTCTAAGATTCGTATTTATAATGTGTCTTCTTGCTAGTTATTATTCTGCATGGCACGTTGTTCCTTTCTTGGATGGCTTAGAATGGATCTTGATTATTGCATGTGCGGTTATTGCATTAATTCATGCTTAATTTCAAATTAATTGTTACCAGAATTCGAGATCAGTTTTGAAGTGTGTTTTTGAGGTAGTGCGTTCAACCTGTGGGTGGCTGGGTACATTACAGATTGGTATCAAAGATTCTGGTTGAAACATCGAACTGGTATGGGCCAGAACGAGTGCGAATTTGAGAAATTTGTTGTGGCAGACTTTAATCTGAGTGAAATTGGGGAAAACGAAAATATTAGAGAGAAAGATCCCCGAATTCGTGTGCAAATTCAAGTTTTAAATAATTCAGACTATCTAAGAAGTTTAACAGATTCGATCTGCAGAGTTGTAGAGCCGAATTCGACCTTGAAGGTCAAAAAATTCAAAGTTTTAATGGTCGTTGTAGCGCAGGGAATATTTTAGAGAATCGGTGGCTGAGATCGTGTTCGATCTTGAGATCAACGACCTAGATTCGTTCTTGAAAAATTAAAAAACCCTAATGTTTTCAAAGTTTGAAAAAATTACCATATCAATGACTGAGATTTATTTCGGTGTTTTGAAAATGGCGAAGATCGACGGTCCATGGTTTTTTCAGCCATTTGGAAGTTGGAGGAAAACAACGATTGAGATCAGTTTGAGTGGGAGATCGACGACCCCGATTCATCTAGGTTTGGGCTGAAAATTGCCAAGTGTTGAAATTCGTCAACATAAATCTCCTATCGTTGATGACCGATGTTTGGGGATCAATAGAATTTGGTGAAGTTTTCAATTCTCCAGCAGAAATCTCCGATCGCTGCCGACCGATGGTTGGGGATCGACGAAATTTGGAAATTTTTTCATTTGTCAACAAAAACCTTTGATCACCGATGGTCGATGGTCTCAGATCAACAAGTTTGGCGGAGTGTCGAAGTTTAGCCAAGAGGCATCTCCGATCACCAATGGTTGATGGTCGGGGATTGACAAGTTTTGGTGAAGTGTTGAATCTCACCAAGAGATATCCTCGATCGCAGATGACCGATGGTTGGGCATCGACAAATTTAGTGTGAAGTTTAGATTCTTTCAAGAGACACTGCCGATGACCGATGAGGGAAAGGAAGGTGGTGACATGACATGCAACATCGACATCCACGTGTCCTACTACATCATCTCGATTGAGGCCTTAGGATGACTGATCCAGGTGGATATCAATGGCCACCCACCTTCTCCAACTGGCCCAAAACATGTTTCTGGCAATTTTGGTAATTTACTATTTTTAGCAGTTTTTAACTTCTGGGGCCATTTTGAGGCCCTAAACGATGTTTTTTGAAAAACGAGGAGAAACATGGATTGTAGATCATATTTCTCACCCAAAAGTTGTAGTTCTTGGATAGATATTTCCAACGAGCTATTGAGCGCCCCAAACGGAGATCGTATGCAAAAGTTACGCCCCTAGGAAGTTGACGTATCAACTACCCCCATCGGGGCCCACAAACCTTTTGGCTTTTCATCTTCTGGGGTTAGGGTTTTGGATTTTACTTATGTTAAAAAGGCCCTTAGAGCCTCATTGTAATGGGGATCTTCTCACGGATGCGAGTAGCCATCACATCTCTTCTCAGAGATAAGATGCCACCATTCTAGCGAGTCTTTCACTCTGTATTTTACAGTCTTTGTACATTTATTTCATTAATAGAAATCGTGTATTACTGTATATCTGCGACTCTTGTTATTTCCGCTATATCTCTGTTATATTGTTGTCTCTCTTGTAATATCTCTAAATATTTATGTGTTATATCTCCGCTCTCATTTCGTACCGAAAATAATCCGTATCAGTGGTATCAGAGCAGGCTGCTCTTGATCGTTTTCAGTGCATGTCCCCGACGAGGTCTGAGTATAGCAAGTTGGTTCTTGATCTTGTCTCTCTTGAGGAAAATCACTCTCGCACACCCAAGAAACCCTCAATGACGGAAGAAAATAAAAACGACGGAGCAGACGATCCTATCAGTCTTTTGCTTGAGCAAGCTCTCACACGACAGAGGGACGAAATGATGGAGAATTTTTCCCACATCCTTCAACGCCTCCCGATAGCATCAGGGGCATCTTCATGAAGCGGCCAGTTTGGAGGCACCTTTCCTTTCAAGGTATAGGTTAATTTTTATATTCCCGTATTTGAAGGTCAAATAGATGCAGATGCCCTAGATAAATGGTTAAATATGCTAGAAGGTTATTTCTCTGTTCATAATTTTTCCGACAAGGAAAAGATCACCTTCGCACTCCTTACGGCTCTTCCCCATGTCAAACATTGGTGGGAAACTCACTGGGAGCAGAGTTCCACAGAGGAGTCTGGAATATATGGGGCCGATCCCACTTGGGATTTTTTTGTGGATGCGGTAAAGGAACAATATTACCCTGTTGGCAACTATGAGGACCAGTACATGAGATTGACCACACTGCGACAAGAGAGGGGCCAAGAAGTTATGGAGTTCACCAATACCTTCCATACCTTGTGCACCAAGTTGGGTATCAAGGACTCTGAAAGACATTTGGTTGTGAAATACCGTGGGGCTCTACACAGATACATCCAAACTGAAATGGAGTTTTTGGACATCTCATCACTCGGTGTTGCCTATCGATATGCTGTTAAAATCGAGCAGAAATTTAAGCACCACAACAAACGAAAAGTTCGGGTTTGCAAATCCACAACAACCAAAGTATGACAAAGACAACCCTAACAAACAGTCTCCCGTAAACCAGTCCAAGCCACAGGAAAATAAGGGTCATGGGAAGACAAAGAAGGACACCGGAAAATGGTGCGATTTCCACAAAATCCCCTGGCACAACACCGATGAATGTTGCTCAAAACAATCATTGGTGGCTGAGATCAAAGACAAGGAGCCAAACCCTGATTCAAAATCTGATTCTGAAAATATTGGTAAAAGACAGATCATCAATGCAGACCTCACTGCTATTGTCGCTACCGCAACAATTCAACCAAAAGAACCAATAGATCCTAAAGAGGGGGAACACCTTTGTCATTTACAGATGTGGGTGAAGGGGACTTCGCTGCATTTTATTGTTGATAGCGGAAGCCAGCAGAACCTCATCTCAACATTGGTCGTCAAATAGTTGGGATTGTCGACAACACCACACCCGCAACCATACAACATTGGGTGGCTTCACCAAGGACGAGATCTTCGTGTCAGCCAACAATTTCAATTTTCATATGGCATCCAACCCTTCAAGGATGAGGTATTATGTGATGTTGCCCCATTGGATGTCTGTGATGTTCTCTTGGGCAAACCATATATGTGGAAACGCCATGTTATCTATGAGTCTCGACCCTATAGTGTCATTATTACTCTGGGGGGTCATCTCTATAGGATACCAGAGGTAGTTCCAACTACTGCCCCACCTAAACAGTGCCACAAGGTAGTATCTCATACTACAAAATTCATCTTCTCCACAATCTGTTCAAAAGGGGAACAAAAGGATACTGCAACCACTACAGCCTCGACCCAAGCACCTTCTATCCACCAGAAGAAGGTCGAAAAGGTTCCAGCAAAGCACAAAGATTCCTTTTGCACACAGTCATCTCATGTAGCCAGACTGGTTAAAAAGGTCCAACCCTTCCAGCCACAGGTTTGTGACGACCTTCAACAAACCAAGTGGCGCGATGGTTCCAACAAGGCAAGCAGCTCACCGAGATTCAGATTTAGTAATCGCTTTCCCCTCTCCCCTGGGAACTCAATGCAATGGAGACCATTGCTTCCTAAGGAGGGAGGATTGATCCAGGTGGATATGGGTGGCCACCCACCTTCTCCAACTGGCCCAAAACATGTTTCTGGTAATTTTGGTAATTTACTATTTTTAGTAGTTTTTAACTTTCGGGGCCATTTTGAGGCCCTAAACGATGTTTTTTGAGAAAACGGGGAGCAACATGGATTGTAGATTGATGTTTCTCACCCAAAAGTTGTAGTTCTCGGATAGATCTTTCCAATGAGCTATTGAGCGCCCCAAACAGAGATCGTATGCAAAAGTTACGCCCCTGGGAAGTTGACGTATCGACTACCCCCATTGGGGCCCACAAACCTTTTGGCTTTTCATCTTCCGGGGTTAGGGTTTTGGATTTTACTTGTGTTAAAAAGGCCCTCAGAGCCTCATTGTAATGGGGATCTTCTCACAGATGTGAGTAGCCATCACATCTCTTCTCAGAGATAAGCTGCGACCATTCTAGCGAGTCTTTCACTCTGTATTTTATAGTCTCTGTACATTTATTTCATCAATAGAAATCGTGTACTACTGTATATCTGTGACTCTTGTTATTTCCTCTATATCTCTATTATATTGTTGTCTCTCTTGCAATATCTCTAAATATTTATG
Organism: Picea engelmannii; assembly: GCA_009831015.1. Classification (NCBI taxonomy): domain Eukaryota; kingdom Viridiplantae; phylum Streptophyta; class Pinopsida; order Pinales; family Pinaceae; genus Picea; species Picea engelmannii. The sequence continues at coordinate 146,374 of ML814393.1, read as the reverse complement.
TGTTATATATCCGCTCTCATTTCGTACCGAAAATAATTCGGATCAATGACGTGTCATGCCAGGTCATCATCCACGTGTCATGATAGTTTCCCTAATTCCAACATTACATCTATGGACCAATTAGAAGAAACCTTTCTCAAAATATGGAATATTAAAATAGAAGATATCCACATGTTGGTAAAAAGACTCAAATACATGAAACAAACTAAGAACGAGATTGTTAGGGAATTCAGTACCAGGCCGTTTGAGAATTTGCTACACCAAATTCCTAGAATCCATCACCCTGAAGACAAGTACCTCACTTACCTCTACAGTAATGCACTCCTAGTGCATTTAGGGTTTCTCCTTAGTAAAAAAGGGCCAAGGACAATCCAAGAATCTTATCACATGGCTATAGAAATCGAGGCAAATATCTTCTTGTTCAAAGGAGAACACCTCTTTACTCCAGAAACTAAAGTTGATGACCCCAAAGATTCCCAAGATGATCTTATTCTAGAAATATTAGTTTCCCTTGATATCTTTGGTAATAATTCTAGGAAATAAGGGAACAAGTCATCGACCAACAAGAGGTTTAGGAGAAGGATCCTAATAAAGGTTTCCAATCCCATGAGGAAGAGCAAGAATTTACTCATGGTTCTACCAATGATGATGAGGACCTGGTTGAAGAGCGAGAGCCTGAAGATATCAAACATGAAGTATTGATGTGTGCTCCTCCCTCTGATGAAGCCATCCAAGAGTCTATTCCTCCTGCACAAGAAGAAGAGGATGAGGTTAGTCACTTTCCTTTTCAAGTTTTCGATGATACCTTATTCTATGATTCAGAGGGGGAAGAAGAAAGGGAATCCTTGGATGAGATAGATCCTCTTTATTATAGAGATGAAGATGTAGAGGCAAGTCATGAGGAAGAGACAATGATGCATGCTATTCCATTTAATGAAGTTATCCAAATCCGTGAAGCTCCTGCACATGAAGAAGTAAACACGATAAATTATTTCCCTTTCCAAGATTTTTATGATGCTTTATTTTATGATTTGGAAAGTGAAGAAGTGTCAAAGGAGCCCTTGGATGTTTTAAGCCCTTCATGTTATGATAAAGGTGATGACTTTGTTGATAATATTGATGAGTTCATACATGTTGGGAAACGTAAATGGGATGTGATTGGATATGATGGGGATCCCATTTATGACCTCGAGGGTCATTTCCAAAAGTTTCCTTTACAACTATCATATGAGGATACTACTAATATTGACATTTGGCAACAAAGATATGATGTGGTTGGAGATGATTTCCAAGCACCCAAGGGAGACCTGGCTCTATGCTCTCATGACAATTTTTGGTCATACCTTGAGGATTTTGTGAGTATTCCTTTGAGCACTTGAATTTATTCAGTGAAGAAGATTATCAACCACCATTGTGCTCAGATATTGATAAAGGTGAGGACATTGCTTGCCCAAAGAAGGATCCTTATGACAAGGTTTTCTAGCTCCCTTTGACTACCGTACGTCGCTATGTCACTAAAGGTGTAGTTGGGAAACATGTCCTTTGTCTTATGTTTTCTCCAAGGCAAAGCCTACTTTTAGAATTTGAGGGTAGGTTGAAAACCTTAAGAATAAATTTATTATCTCAATCTTTCAACCTTCCCTTAAGAAATTGTCAATCATCCTCTTGGTTTTTACTAATCCTTTCCCAGACCCCAGGATGTGAATATGTCCAAAGTACCCAACTTTCAGACTCTTTGAGTCAATCCTTTGAACCTTTGACTTTTCATGATCCCTTTCTGAGATGGATTGAGAACTTTCCTAAGAGTGTGACTTGGCACAATTTTGTCTCTCCCTCCCGCCTCCATGAGCTAGATGTTACCATTTATGATGATGTGATACATGTTCGAACTCATGTTATGTTTGTGCTTTACTTGTCATTGTTTTGGCTTATGATGAAGCACATAGGCAGGTATTATGAGATATTACTAGAATGGCTTCACTGGTTATTTGACTACACCTAGCATTCAACCAACATGTAAGTAAATTTAAGGTAGTTTAGGCATTTTCATCCATTGTATATACCATCTGCATATCATGCTGGTGTAGTGTAGTTTCATTATGTATTATTTCATTTTGTATATATGCATGCTTATTTTTATTCCATTATATCATATATGAGCGAGGGGTGATATCACCACCCTGAAGACTACTGATTCATTTTGTTGAGATCTAGCAGATACAAGTCATGCCAGAGATGTTGAGGTTCTCATGCCCTCTGCGACGAGCACATGTCCCTGAGTTGGGGCCAGATGTTATCCCCTATTCTATGGATAACCTAAGGAGATCATGTATCAAGGCCCACAAGTCCTAGACATGGAGTGCCGAGAGCCAGACAACTTGAGCTTGGCCCCGGAGGGCCCATCTTTTCTTCAGTGCAACCCATCTATCATCAACAACAACATCCATCCCACCATCCTGGTCCTGAAGTAGTAGTAGGTCTTGCTCCATTATGTAATGAGTCTGGGTATCATGGTATGTGTCATTCTGATTTTCGAAGCATTTGAATATGTTGCACTGAATTCTCCTTCATTTCATAATGTTTGCTTGGAAATTATGCTCTTTAACTTGTTCATACCTAGGAGGGTGACATAATGCCCTAGTAAGCTAGTTCCCCTTAAGGATGAGTTGTCACTGGGTGGGTCTATAAAAGGTCATCATCCATTCATTCCATACTTACCACTTTTCATCATTATTCCTCTCATCTTCCCCTACCTTAGTTCGGACATTGGGTTTTCCACACTAGGAAGGGTTGTACCTTGCCTTATGGGAAGAAGGGGATAAAGGCCCAGAGGGTAAAAGTAGTCGGCAAGAGTTAAAAGACAAAATGAAACCTTTGATATGCTTCACCTAGGGATTCCCGAGAAAGAGGACCTGTAATATAAAACAAAACTCAAGGTACTAGTTGGTGGGTGGGAGGTCTCATCATGGGCTGACCTATTAGGTCCACAGGCATGTAGTGGTATGACACTACAATCTATCTAGTCACCAAACTATGGTAGTGGTTCTTGATGGCATAGCCAAGGGAAAGGGGGTCTCATCACAATCCAACCTTCTCATTTTCGTGAAATGCTTGTGGGTAACACTGTCATCTCTGGTCACCATGCCAGGACAATGTCCCCCAACTTTTCCCTTGAAAAAAAAAAGACCAAAAATAAATAAGACTAAGAATAAAAAGCATTGAATGGGCTAGGAAAAAAGGGCATCCATGATAAGGTGCAACTCTCCCTCTACAGAGGCACCCACAGACAATACCTACATTTCCTTGTTATCACTGCACCCTCTGCCCAAACACTTCCCCTACACCATTTCACACATTTGCATGACCTAGATTGGCTCTCACCTGGGAAACACCCCAAACTTGAGGATGATTACCCCAATAGGACATCCTGAGACCCTCTCCAAACCTGACTTGTTAAACTACATAACGTCTTTGAGCATTTGTCTGGGTAAAGGGAGGCTTGATGCACATGTTTGGGTAATTTGATTATTGGATGTGATTGGCATTTCTACGATCCATGTGACTTATGAGGCCATGGAGGGTGTACTTGTTGATGCTGCAAGACTATGCCTAGTGGACAAGTACATATGGGGAGATGATTAGCTCAAACCTCCATGGGGCTGAAAGCCCGTAGATCGATGCTGTGACCCCAACTAGGGGCATAGAGATGCCAGAGACTTGAACTAAGAAGAAAGAAGGACTTTTCACCAGAGACACTTTGGCAGACCTAAACCCAGGGGATCTTGCTCTTCCACATGGACGTTGGCCTTGGGAGGCCCATGATTTCACCTTTGTGACCCTAGACGTCACCCAACGTCATGATTGACAATATGGAGGGAGTTGTGTGCTAATTGGCACGCGTGGCATCATCCAGGGCCTTGGGAGGCTTATCGTTTTGCAGATGAGGCCCAATGTTCCACCCAGGAGACTCAACGTCACCCTAGAAGGGAATGATGTCACCTCTAAAAGTGATTTTAGGGTTTAATTATTTGAATTTGTGTAAAAACTGGATTTTTCATGTAATTTGGCCATGCCGATCTTTTGATGACCTAAATTTAATTAAAGGTCATAAGTATTGTATAAATAGAGAGATAAAACTCTCATTTTTTCATCATTCACTCATCACACAAGTGGTGGTCTGAAATTCAGCCCTCTTTAAGGGTTATTGACTGAAATTAAGTGGTGTGCAACTTTTGGGTGTATTTTTGGCAAATTTTCATTGTGGAGGATTTTCAACTAGGGTTTGGATTGACTATTCTTGGTGAAGTAAGTAGAAAATATGCATTTCTTTATTGTGAATGAATGTTATGGTGAATTTACTTGTTTCATGTCAAAGATTATGAAATTGCTTGCTTAAAACCCTAGGAGAAAGATATACGTTGTTATCTTTTTCTCTATAATCTTCCACTTTCTAAGATTTCTTGAAAAGCACCTATCTAGAAGTAGATACTAGATCCCTACTATTGCAGCACTCTAGTAACTCTACTTCATTGCCTATTGCATACCTTTTTAAAAAATTTCTAAAGGAAAAGAGAAATCGCTAGGGCCTAATTTTTATTACTTTGTAGCAATTATCTACGAGACTTGGATTTTTGAGGCCTTAGGCTACCAACACCTCTCTCATCCTCTCCATCTCCTTTGAATAAATATTATCATTGGTATTTTCCTATAAGAGTTGTTGCTGCCATCATTGACTCCATTACCCTAGAAGGCACTAGTCTACCTACTACAAGTGTTGATTGATCAAACAATTTTCAGAACATCTTCTCTTGAACACCTACTAACCCTAGGCTATCCTATTTTGGTGATTAACTTGCTGCTCTTGCAAAAGATTGCTACAACCATCTTACAACAATAATATCACCTTAGGAGTGACATATTATGATAGCTATATCTTGCTAAATTTGCTTGTGACTATTGAGTATCAATTGGCATAGTTAAATCTATCATTTGTAGTCTTTTATCAAGTATTTTGAAGCATATTCATTGTGGCTGTTACAAATTTATCATTGCTGTTATAAACTGTTATACTGCTACAATTTCATATCAGCTAGTCTATTTTTTAACAATTCATAGTCTTATGAAGCATTGATATCATTTTGGTACTTGGAAAGTTCCCTTTCTTCTCTTTGTTGTCTTGCTCTGGGCAGGTACACAATATTACTCATTTGCTTCATCTTCAATAAGACTTAAAGAACCTTTTAACTTGAGTGACTTGTGAGAGGGGAGGTATTTTCTTGTATCATTTTCCTTAGCCTTCTCAAACCCTCAGGTCACTGGGGACGTCTCCCCTATGGTACTGCAACATACTCCTAAATAGAAAGGAATTTCCTATTAAGGTGACAATGATAGATCACTCCTAGTTACGCCAATTTTGTATCCACTTGCCTTTGGCTTTGGGAAAGTACAAATTGTGCGATAACATGACTCAATAATATATTTATCAAGTTTTATGTTAGAGGAACAATTTAGCTTTTTGTTAACAAGCAAATCCATGATGCAGTACGACCTACACAAGAAAGGTTGCACATAATAAAGGTAAAACAAATTTCTTCTTTATTAATGAAAATAGCCCTAGGTAAGGTCTATGACAAAGTTAGTTGGATTTACCTTAGATTGTTATTGATTCAAATTTGTATGAGCATTCAAGTTGTAAATTGGCTAATGGTGCTAGCTGGGAAAATCCCCCTATTACTATACTGGGTCGAAATATAGGCAGAGCACTGACTTCCCTTAAAAGAAAATCCTATTCCTAAACTACCCCAAACTATTTGAACAAAAAGACAAAAAGAGAAGAAGGAAGATTGGTAAGTGTACCTTAGGCCCTAACGTCCAATGTAGACTTCCTTCAACTTTGTAGCTTCCTATGTTGCAGGTCTCCTCCCAAAGCTGACCTGCAAGAACACTTAGACAAACAATGCTACAAATATACCATCTGTATCTATCAATGTTAGAGTTCATATATAAACATAGATGCATTAATCAATAAAGATATAAAGACACAATGTATTGGGACAAGAAAAGAACGCTTTTATTCAATATGAAGATTAAAAGATTACAACCTTCTTATCGACAAACGCTCTGCGAACTAGGTCCGGGATACTCTTACTACTCTGCTCCAAGTGCATCATTCCCATGCTGCCTCTCACAATCAATTGATCTCCTTGGAAAAAAGGTAAGGGATTGTATAGGGAGAGGGCTGGAGGGGAATGCTGAGGCCAAATCTAAAAAAGGGATCCAAATCTTAGGCTAGAAGGGGAAGGGATTTTGGCAGAGTTTCTCTGTTCTCTTGCTTGATGTTGAAATGAAACCCCAAGACCTATTTTTAAATGACACAAATATGGTTATTCGGTTTGGGGACGGGATACAATGAGTAAAATGGTTGGGAAACCTCCAATAGCCCATTAACTCTACTGAATTCCTTGCAACTTTTTATTTTTTGTAACTTTTGGAGGTAAACGTGGGCTGTCTAGCATGTAGCTCGCGTATGTACACATGATAACTACTATGCAGCTCGCGTCTGTATGTGAGCAATAGTTCAGTAGGGCGCGTACATGCTTCAATTTTTTTTTTGAGAAGGATCCTCAACAGTAATTTGGAAAATTGTGTAAGTGCAAGGGCCAATGCCATGTATGCATAGGTAGAGTATTTTTGGTCTATAAAATATGCCCCCTAATGTGTGAGGCTAGAAGAGCAACTGATGACCGAAATACATTACAATATATTTTACCAGTGGGAAGGCACATAGTCGAGTGAGCACGAGACCTGAGTTTGGGAGCGCCCCATCTGCAAAACAATAATAATCTCTCTGATGTGGGCTCAACCATGCTCGAGATGAACTAATCATGGTTTCCAATCAAGTAGACTACAGATCCATGTCATAGAAATGTCAATATAAAGTGTAGCCGTGAGCAATACACAACAGATCTACATCTCAAAATCATTTGATGATATTTAAGTGCAATATAATATGCATCTTCAAGAAACATTGACGAATGCGGCTGGAGATGAGGACACCATATCTCAAGCAACAACATCAATATCTTCAACAACTCAGGTAGGAATACAATAGGAGTGTAAGACTCACTATTCTGAGGTCTTCGACATGCCGTTGGGGAAATACTGAAGGATCTCGATCATCAAACACATAACTTCATTGATTTTGAATATGGACTTGATTGGACTCTTGGGATGTCCGACTCATGAAAGTCAAGAAACAAACTGTAGAATGGCCGACTCAGGTTGGATAAAAATTCCCTTGGACAAAAGCACGAAACATGATCGGACTTAACCATTGTAATATTGACATAAGTCTGTGATACAACAGGTACCACAAAGTCTCCATATGTTTGGAAGAGTAACCAAACGGAGGAGGACACAACTCTATGTAGAGAGAAAAACTTCCTAAGGTCATACTAAATCCCAATGCTTGGCGAACAAATGGAAGGATGTGCTTTGTCCAAGGGCGATTATCTTGCTGCCGAAAAAATAATTGATATATCACATCCCCTATTTTTGGAATATTTGATTTTTTTTTGTCTTTTTTTCAAATTTTTAACGAGCTTGAAAAAGAATAAAAGAATGCTACGTTAAAAAGGAGGAAACGAGTGTTGTGGGCAAGCAAACTAGTTCCAGGCGCATGGAACATACTAATGCTTGATGCAAGGAGACATGTGCAGGATAAGGACACTCAGGGAAAATTCCTCCATGGGTCAAGGTGTCAGATCGCAAGGGAAAGAGAGTTGCAAAGTTTGCGTGTAAGGAATTCTTTTGAAGTTTCAGTTGAGAGGAACATGGAGTTGGAATTAGGCCAAAGATGCAAAGATGAGACATGAAATGCAATGAATCATGACACAACAAGAATCCTTCCATGTGATTTTTTACGAGCCCAGAGAAGGTAAGTTCGGTGTTTTTTTTCACGTTTTAGAGAGTATGAAAAAATGCTAAAAGAAGACTCCAGGGAGTTCTTTTTTCGCAACTACTCCAATTGGTTCAAAAAAGGGTTAAACTTGTACCGAAAGGACGTCTCTTCAAAACCGTTTTAACGAGTGTGATTGAGACAAGATCACTCAATGATCTTTTAAATTTTAAAGAGTATGAAAAGAGATTAACTATGGACTCACAACCTTTTTCTAGGTTTAGTCTCCTTAGCCCAAAAAGTATAAATATAACTTGGGAGAACTCTCCTGGCGAGACAAGTCTCTCAAGGTGTACCTTTTTCCTGGATAATCTATTGGCCTAAAAAAGGGTTAAACTTATGCCAAATAGATGTTCTTTTTGGACCAATTAATGAGTGTGAAAGGAGTAAGGTCACTCGGAAATCTTTTCATATTTAGGGAGTCTGAAAAGAAATTAACTATGGACTCCGAGGGGGTTCCTTTTTCATAAGTAATCTCCAAGGCCCGAAAAAGAGATAAACCGAAACCAAGGAGAATGTTCCTTTTTCAAAAATTTAGTCCCTCTGACCCAAAAAAGGGTTAAACGTACGCCTGAGAATACTCTACTGGCGAATTGAAGTTCCTAGGGCATACCTTTATTCATAAAATTAGCCGTCTGGACCGAAAAAAGGGGTAAAATACCTAGACATATGTGCCTTTAAATTTGATTTTAGCGAGCGTGAAGGGCAACGAGATCGCTCAGTAATATTTTCATTTTTAGAGAGATTGAAAAGGGCTTAAAGAAGACTCCAGGGGGGTTTCTTTTCTCAAGTAATCCATATGAGATAAAAAAGAATAAACAAAGTCTCATTGGATGTTGCTTTCAAAATTTAAGCGAGCTTGAAAGACAACAAACCATGCTCATAGGGAGTCCCTCGGGTATGAGCCGGAAAAAGATGAAGAAGAAGTATGAGGCTTCAACACAAAGTCATGGCAGGACTAAATAGGCCTCCCATGCCTATGAAGTACTTCGACATGGGTACCAAATGACAAACAAGGCTCTAACTAGGATGCCCATGGAAGGAAGGATCTACCACATAAAGTATGACACACTTATCAACAAGGAAGGTTAGTGTCGCAATTCAGTGGGGTCGATCCTAAAGATAAATGAACCAGGAAACGGATAATGCAAAAAATGCAAGTAGGGAAAAACCTAACCTATGTTCCAGTTTCGAGGTCAATACCTGTCAAAACGGATCAATATGATGAAAAAATGTAAAAGAAAAATGTCTCCAAGATCCTACATATAAGGCCAATAACACTTATCCAGAAGTTAATAAATCCAATATAGATAGAAACTTTGGAAAAATAAGAGGTGCTACTGAATACAAAACTTGAAAACAACAAACCTGGACTGTACAATATGGTGCAAGGTACCGCACAACCTTATGGATCATGCATAGTACTGGTTCAAGTATATCCCGTTGTTAGGCTCTGACCAAGAGTCTCTTCGATAGTCAAATTGGAAAGTCTCCCAAAAGGGAAGAAAACATAAACCACGGTGTAAGTCTTTCCACGGTATAGAAACCGTCATCATGGCTTCAAGGATAGCCTAATCCGAAGGCAATTCAAAATCCCAGAAATCACGTGAACGATAAGGGTCAATAGTCACAAAGGGAGAAGTAAACTGATTATATTCCATATGATGATGGAGGTTCTGGCCACGGTTGGCAGAGTCTATCAACGAAGAATCACAAGCACAAGGGCTTGAGAATCTACAAACAATGAGATCAGACTCAAAAGGAAACTCGAGATCACTCACACCAAGAGGGGTAAGCAAGGGGTCCCATGCGCCCATTTGATAAACCAATGTATCAATTGTTGAAGCCGAGTCTCGAGAAGGAAAACATGAGTGAAAAAGTTCCTGTTCAAGAGCAATTGAACACCGAGGATAAGACACCACATAATTTATCCGTGGCGGGGTAGAGTATACACGAACACTAGGAATATATAAAGGGGAAACCTGAACTAACGTTGAATTAGGATGGTGATTATCAGATTCCAGCTGGTCAATAGTGACAATGCTTCCATTGTGGGAGAAATGCATCACTTGGAAAAGCGTAGAAACAACAACATTCATAGGATATACATAATCACGCCCGAGAAGCATATTGAAATCTAACATGCCTTGAACCACTATAACATCGACAAGGATAATCTTCCCACCTAACGAGATAGGAAACTGAGGAAGAATCCCAAAATACTCACTAGGACGTTTTTCAAAATGCAACAACTCGTGAGAAGAATACACAAGCTTAGGAGAACCCAAATCTTTCCAAACTAAGGATGATAAAATACTCGTGGAGGCTCCTTCATCTACAATACGTCAGTAAATGTTTTTTGAATTTACTTCAACCCTTATTTGAAAGGGTGTAGAAGAAGGAAGTCAAGGTTCAACAAGGTCATTCCAATCAAAGGAAACCATCCCAAGACTTGGAGGGGGTTTGCTCGAAGTGAGCTGAATGCCCCCTTGTTATGAAAGTACTGAACTGGAAATGCTAAAAACATAGTCGCTAGAAATCACTCCCCAAGAGAAGAGTGGGATCAACTGAAGACTACATTGGCATGACCGCTTTGGTAGAATTGACACTCTCTAAGAGAAGAGTGGGATCAACTGAAGATTGCATCACCGTGACCACTTAAGTAGAGTCGACACTCTCCAAGAGAAGAGCGAGATCAACCGAAGATTACATCGACACAAACACTTCCTCAACCATTGGTTGAATAGGCTGTGAGGAAACCTCAGAAGACTTAGAATCAAAAGAGATTGCAGACAGGGACCGCAATCTTCGTGCCTATGGAAGGCTAGGGCATAAATGAGTAAGGTGATCTCCCTTGCAAAGCTTACAAGGGAACTTAGGCTTACATCTCATTCATCTAGGTTTGTCAACATAATCAATGCCCCCAACATGGCTATCGGTGGTTGGTTGCATATCACTTGTATGACTCGCATTGACGAGACTCGTGCCCCCAACATGACTTGCAATGGTTGGTTTCAAATCTCCAACAAGACTTAGAGAGGTTGGTGATTGGTCAATAACATGACTTGCAGAGGCTAAAGACCTATCGCCAGTATGACTAGCAGTGACTGGAATCCCCCCCCCAACATGACTTGCAGAGGCTGGGTGATGGTATTCAACATGACTTGCAGAGGTCTACGACCTATCTCCAACATGACTCATAGAGGTTGGTGATTTCTTCTTCCTATTCTTTCTCTTTCTATTTCGTTTAAACTTCTGGTTACTAGTAGCTAGACTTTCACCAGAGAAAGTAAAAGGAGGAGGAGAAGACTTTGTTGACGAAGGAACATCAACATGACGCCCATGACATAAGGTGCTTAACTGAGAAGAGTCAAGAGAATTTAGGACATTTGGAATGGTACCCAACCAAACCGACAATCCCACATTCAACCCAGGGATGTACAAAGTGGCCATCAAAGGGACACCAACATTTCCAAAGAAAGGAAAAGCACAAGAATCCCCTTGTGAAGGGGTTCCTTGGTTGGTATCGTCAGTAACTTTTGCCATGACTATCTTATGCACAGGTTCTTCCCTTGTGGGATCGTTCAAGCCTGTAAAAGTCTCACACATTGACTCTAGCGAATCAATGGTATAAAAACATCGCCTATAAAGAGGTGGCTCCACATTTCTAAGCAGAAGATCGAAAAGTTATCACGACCAACATAGTGGGTGACCTACCACCTTAGGGCAGAGACCCAAAGCAATGACTGACTAACTCTTTATGGAAAACTAGGGAGAAAATAACACACCACTGAGAAGAAAAACCTAAAAAGATACAAACCAAAAAAACTACCCTTCTGAATGCTTCCGACCCAGGGAGATGAAGTCTTGATCGTCCAAAGCATTCACAAAGGAAAACGACTGGCCAAGAGAAGCAGTTACCCGGACCTCCAACCGAAGGTCCTTCGGGTGTTTCCCAGAGAATACATAGTCAAACTCAGGTACCACAATACACCCCTCGCAGTCACATGTGTGTCAACCTATATAATGGAAACTAGGCCACCAACTTGTAATAAAAAATCAAGGGGGCACAATCGACAACCGAGCGAGTGTATGGGTAGGTTAACTAAGCCCGAAGATCCTCTTGAGGCCTGAAACCCAAAAGGGCCATAATCAATTTTAGAGTACCTTGGATGGATCCAAGTGTCTCATAGGTATGACACAAGTTGGGCCATTAACGCTACATGATTCACCCCCAATACACACTCTCCCAAACACTTTTTCAAGATCAAGAGTGGATATCTCCATCACTGTCCTCCACGCAGCCTTGTGTTTGACTCTTGTGTTAGAGGAGCTTCCTTGATCGAGTAATTAAAAAGTGGATTTTTCACACCCTAGCATAGACACCTAAGTTAAGTTTTGGTTGGCCTTGGAGAGTTTACCTCTCCACACCTAATCCAAGGCGCTAGCCTAAGCTATTGGTGAACCCTAGAAAAAACGTTACTAATATATTTTAGAATAGCGTGTTCATTTTAGGGGATTTTCCTACTCAAGGAACATAAGTGAAACTTATGTTGTTTGAGACTCTTGTGAAAAAGAAACTAAATAGAACACCGGAAAAGAAGACTTTACACTAATTCTACAAATGAAAAAGAGTTTCAAGCAACAAGCATGAACAATCCTTCAAACATAAAAATGCAATCTTTTCTCCTTTCAATGCAAAATTCGCAATGCAACTTTCGAGTGAAACAAAAGAGAAAATGAAAGGATTTTCTTTCTTATTTTTCTTTTGAAATGCTTTCAAGATGAGAAGAAAACACAACCCTATCCTAATTATTTTCCATTTTCACATAGCAATGCAAAGAAAGAAAGAGACCTAACTAGCATAAAAAATTAGGTTTTCTTTTTATATTTTCTTTCAATAAAAGCAAAATTAACAAAAGATGCTAAAAGAAACTGCCATGAGGGGGGATTTTTTTTTAAAACACAACTCATTTTTCTTAAAATTCAAGCTAAAAATAAGCCAAAAATGTTTGGAAACACAGAGAGACAAGAAGATTTCTTTCTATTATTTCATAAACAATCTGAGCTTGCAAACTGTCTAAACCCCAAACAACAGAAGCTTCTGGAACTTAGGAAGACTTGGGAACCACAAGTTTCCTGAAAGAAAAGGAAAATATTTTGAAAAAATTCTCCAAAATAACAGAGACACGTGTTGTGCACGATCAACCTACGTATGTATGCGGGCTATATATAATGCAGACTGCGTATGTACGCGTGTTGTATAGAGAACATGGCACGTACACCTCTGTAAAGTTAAAAAATAAAAAGTATGGGGAGACAACTTGGGCAAAGGAAGCTGGTAGGCACCTGGAAGGTGACCAGAGACCCAACCTGACTCAAAACACTCAATAAACTCAGAAAGAAATTGAAAAATCAAATCTAACCAAGATCTCCCACCAAGACCCTAAAGAGACTCCCCAGTGAAGTCACCAATTCTGCTAGAGGGAAAAATCCCCCTATTACTATATTGGGTCAGAATATAGGTAGAGCACTGACTTCACTTAAAAGACAGTCCTCATCCTAAACTTCCCCTAACTATCTGAACAGAAAGACAAAAAGAGAAGAAGGAATATTGGTAAGTGTACCTTAGGCCCTAACATTCGATGTAGACTTCCTTCAACTTTGTAGCTTCCTAAGCTGCGGGTCTCCTCCCAAAGCTGACCTACAAGAACACTTAGACAAACAATGCTACAAATATACCATCTCTATATATCAATGTTAGCGTTCAGATATAAACATAGATGCATTTAATCAATAAATATATAAAGACGCAATGTATTGGGAGAAGAAAATAACTCTTTTATTCAAATTGAAGATTAACATATTACAACCTTCTTATCCGCGAATGCTCCACGAACCAGGTCAGGATCCTCTTACTGATGCTCCAAGTGCATCATTCCCATGCTGCCTCTTACAATAAACTTATCTCCCTGGGAAAAAGGGAAGGGATTGTATAGGGAGACGGCTGGAGGGGGAATGCTGAGGCCAAATCTCAGAAAGAGTTGCAAAGCTTGGGATAGAAGGGGAAGGGATTTTGGCAAAGTTTCTCTGTTCTCTTGCTTGATGTTGAAATGAGATCCCAAGACCTCTTTTTATATGAATAAAATATGGTTATTCAGTTTGGGGATGGGCTACAATGGGTAAAATGTTTGGGAAACCTCCAATAGCTCGTTAACTCCACCAAATTCCTTGCAACTTTTGGAGGTAAACGCAGGCTTTCTAGCATGCAACTCGTGTATGTACGTGGGATAACTAGTATGTAGCTCGAGTGTGTACTCGGGCAGTAGTTCATTAGGGCGCGTACATGCTTCAAAAAATGGTTTTTTAAGAAGGATCCTAAAAAATAATTTGGAAAATTGTGTAAGTGGAAGGGCCAATGCCATGTATGCATAGGTAGAGCATTTTTGGGCTATAAAAAATGGGTCGTCTTTCATCAACTTCTTTTGCTATACTAATAATTGGATTTCCATATAAATTTTTCTATGCTATAAGGGCATTGAGGCAAGGATGCCAAATGCCCCATTTTTTTTGTTTCTGTGGGTGGTGGAGGGGTTGAGTAAGATCATATCTGCATAAAAAAAGGATGGTGCCATAAAGGGAATTGGTTTGGGGAGATCACTAACCTTGACACGTCTTTTATTTCTGGATGATGTTATGCTATTTGGCTTAGTTACAACAATTGAAACCAAAAAATATAAATAAATTATTTATTTGTATTGTCAAGTTATATGTATGGAAGTGAATACTCACAAACCATCCATTCTTCTCAATGGTTTGGAGGGTAACCTAGAAAGACCACTATCTCAAATTTTACTTTACTCTCCCATTCCCTTTGGCAATGGGCTCAAATATATGGGCTTTTATGTAAAACCTAGTGACTATGAATTTAAATATTGGCTATAGATTTATGAGAAAACTAAATGTAGGGTGATAAATTTGTGCTATAGATGGATCTCTATAGGAGGTAGGTTGATCCTGGTTAAATTTGTATTGGAGGGAATCCTAGTTTATTGGATGTTAATAATTCACATTCCCAACAATATGTTGGAAAATATAAGAAGAAAATGCTTTATTTTTCTTTGGGGTAGGAACAAAGAGAAAGAAGGGATACCCTTGGTTAAATGGAGAACACTAGCAAGGATAAAAGAGGATGGGGGGTGGGGCCTAAAAAATATCCACTACTTTGGGCTGGAACTAGTAGCCAAAATCATTTGGAGGATGATGCACAATAATGGATTATAGAAAAAATTAATGAAAATGAAATACTTAGCTCTTGGCTTTGTAGAGGATTGGATATGAAGGGGAGTGAAGGCACATAGTGAAGCATCAATTATGTGGAAGACATTGGTGAGAGCTTCCCTTGGGTTGGGAAATGGATGACATGGAAACTTGGGAAAGGAGATAAAGTTAGTATTGGTGAGGACCCATCGATGGGATGCTTTGGAAATTACAAGATTTTAGATCCTTGAAGAATACTATAAGATCACTATTTGGGATCAAGGCTAAAAATCCACCTTACAACTGAACCTACAAGGAGACATATTTTATAATGAAGCACAGGGGGAATCACTTGGGTGAGATGCTGAGCAGATGGTTGCAATGGTTGTACGATTTCACCTGACATCACCTGACACTTGATCTCCAAGGCCTTGAGCCCCAGGTAAGTAGGTAGGTCATCTTGCTTTCTTGCATTTGCATTTGCTTGCTCATAGCAATTTAGTTGCATTTATTTAGATTCACATATCATATCTCATTTTTTTTTCTCTACTTGCATTAATGCATAATTTCTTTACTTCATTTGCTTTAATCATATTACATGCTAGTGTAGAAATTTTTGAAAAAAAAAATGTAAAATTTTCTTCTTTAGATAATTGTTGATTTTGGATTTTGATCATATGAATAAAGGGTGAGCAAGCCACCCTCGATATCCAACATTTTGTTTGTTTCAATGCATGTAGGCAAAGGTATTTCTAGGAGATGTTGCGGTTCTCATGCACTCTATGGCAAGTACATGTCCCCAAGTAGGAGCCATATGTTACCCCCCATTTCTAGGGGTAACTAAGGAGATGATGTCTCGAGGCCCTCAGGTTGGAGACATGGAGTACTGAGAGATGGATTGAATGATAATGTCCACTCACATAGATGGATTCCCGCCTCACCACCATACTTATCCATTCGTCATGATGGCATTAACCACCATACTTCTTCGTTCGTCATGATAACATTCACCACACCAACTTGCTTCCAGAAGATAGTGGATCTTTCTCTGTGAGGTAACAAGTCAAGTGTCATGTCAAGTGTTAGCTTGATACTTGAAGAATTTGAATATGTTGCATTAAAGCCTCTCTTGATTATGGAGCGTCTACTTCAAAATTATGCTTTTTTCCCTATTTCACCTTGGTGAGTGTCATGGTTTCCTAGTAAGTGGCCACCCTCATGGAAAGGGTTGCTATTGGGGGGTCTCCTTGAAGGGTCACCGTACCATTCCCGCTCATACTTTCCACCTTCTATTACTTCTTCCCCTCCGTTTCTCCATCTTTTAGGTTTTCAGGCTTATTGACTCAAGAAGGGCATGTACCTCATTTCATGGGAAGAAGTGGCCAATAGGTTCATAGGTGCCTTGACAAAAACATCATGCAATAAAATCTCTCCCTAAGATATCGAGATCAATGAAACGCTTCTCAAAAAAATTAGTGACCCATAAAATAATAACTAATTGATCATTGATGCTTTCCAAGGTAGAGCATATGTGGGCCATGCATTTATTTTTAGTGCCCCTTATTGTCTTCAACTTGGGAAAGCATGCAAACCAAGGTAGAGTGTATGTGGGCTATGCATTTCATTTTAGTGCCCCTTATTGCCTTCAACTTGGAAACACATGCAAAATGAATGGCTCATCAAGGGCTTGGAAAAATATGTGTAGTTATTAAGAGTTTCCGCTAGTAACGAGGCTAAGGCATTGGTAGTTTATTAATGGGGATTATGGATCAAGGCACAAGGGGTTAGAAAGGAAATAACAGTGGGCGACTCTTTGATAATCATCACATTTCTATGCCATTCAATTCCTTGAAACCCCTATCTCTCTCGTTTGATCCAAAGAATAATAATAGAGGTGAAGGATTTTGAAACCATATCATTCTACCAAGTTCTCTGTGTCCATAGTAAAGAGGTAGAGAATTTAGCAAACATTGTAACGAGCATGGTAGACAGATCAATATTAATATTAAATTTGGGGGCAGGGGGCTATCCTTATTCCCCTACCTAATATTATATTCATTTATTTTCTTATAGTGAAGTTCTCATTCATATGTTCATTCATTTTGATATGGAAAGGATGGTATTTAAGGTATTCACTCTCTCCCATGTCTCTATGTCTCACAACGCTGAAACCTATAGTTAAAAAGGGTATAATGTATCATCATTATATGCATGTAGTTCTATTCCTTAGATGGTTTTGTATGTGTTCAATCCCACGCCCCTTCTTCTAGTGCCCATCCAACTTGGTGGTGGATGCTTGGGAATTACAGTGGTGTTGCTTCTTATAATCAAGCAAGCATTGGGACATGTTTCAAGATATTGTATTGGAGGTGAATTTTGGATGAAATTAAGTGTGGATTCCCCCTCTCCTCCTTTTGAAAGTGGTGCATCATAGAAACAATAGGTGTGTAACATGAAAATTGTTTGAAGTATGCATGCTATTAAGAGATGTGAGCACGAGATAACAAAGTTAATGAAAATAAAGACACCCTATCTGGTCTCTATTCCTTTACCCACAATAAGGAAGCTTTATAATTCCACAAGCTGCTCTATAAGTCCTCAAAGGAATTGTCCAAATATCTCTCTCTATTAGAATAAAAATATGTCTGGTTCATAATCTAGGCCTTCCAATTCTATTGTGTCATTGGTGCTTGAATTCAATTCCATAGACTCCTTACTCGATCAAATTTATGGATCGATTCTTCATTTCAATCCCTCTCAATTCCAGTTGTCCTCTGATGTCCAATTAGATTAGTTGAGCTTCAAATAACTCTCTACTTTCCCTTTAAAAATATCAGGTCATTTCTTTAATGAGACCTCGAGTCACAACCTCCCTCTAGCACCTTCATCACAAGCTCTTTTAACTGCACATCCAATATTTATGCTGGCCACGAGACCACATGCTTATCAATAGGCGCGAAGGCCCTTTTATGCATATAAGAAAACCCCATTATCAAGGGATATTCTTCGTAACCACAAGGAGTGGTTTATTAACCCACTGCCTGGAAACACGATCAAATGATTTGCTGACATGTAGTGTGTGGTAACCCACGAGGTTACTTTTTGTAAATCAACTTTACCTTTAACCCGCACGCACCTTCAATTGATAAATCCCTACCCACCGTTGATTCTTCCTCTTTGATCACAATCTAACGATCATACCTCTCCTACGCTTGCATCAATGCATATACTTTTCCATTTAGACCTACGGTCGTGGATCGATGTTGATTTGATCCAACGATCCTAATACCTTGATTTGTCTGATCGTGGACTTTTATCCCCATCTCTAATCTATGATCCAGAATTAATCAGTCATGGATTGAAGACTCCTGTAACTCCTCTTCACAATGTGGACAATTCAAATTTTTCCAGTTAACTCATGTACACGAAGATTAGATCATTGATCCTTTTAGTGATCGATGATCATTACATCCGCTTCAGGATAATAATATAGTCTAAGATCATCTTCTCCAGAGAGTTCCCTCAACTCGACTCTTTCCCTTCAGATTCAATCATTAACCTGCAACAAACAACTTTGACTCCCTCATTGTCAAATCGACACTGTCTCTCCTTCATTTACCTCCTCAATACAATGGACAGAGACATAAACAATCACAAAACAATCATCAGATATTTCAATAGTTAGTCATACTCGAAACATAGTATTTATCCTTTCTGTATTAATCAGAATGCATACTAATTTACATAGATTTACATGAGGCAAATCTATGACTTCTTTGTCTGAATTGAACTCAGTATGCCTTTCTCACTCTCTATGGCCTAAATACTCAATGGATGGCCAACTCCTCATAGACTAATTTTAATCTCTAATGGTCAAACTTTCATGGCATGATTTTCTCTATGAATGGCCACTTTCAAATGCCCTTAGGCTTAAAACAAATATACACACAAGTCTGAAACCAAACTTGGTTCAAATCCTAACAATCCTCAACTAACAAATCCCTAGGATATCTTTAGATCCTCAAATCACTCAAAATATTATCTAGGATCCATCACTCATCCTAATATCTCTCTACATTTCTCAATCTCTCACATTCTCATACATTCGAGAACAATTACAATTCATTCCTCACTCTCAATATTAATCACACAATTATTCTAAAATTCCCTAGAAACATAGGAAATTACAATAATACATACTTAGGGAACCAACTCCCTCAGAAAATTAATACCCCTTAGGTTGAGTCAAATAAAATAGGTTTTGGAGGCGAGAATGCTCCTGCATTAGACTCCCAAGGAAAAAAAATGTTCATAATCTCCTGATCATGAGTTTATCTATTTATGAATTCCTCCTGGATCCCAAACATTATGCTGCAACTCTCCAATTTCTTTGTTGTCCTTCTATTGCATGGCTGTTGCCTGCAAATTTCCAGGATCCCACACATTAAATCTGCAACACTCCTTCTGTCTCGCTGATGTAAATTTGTACAATCAACTGCACTCTGCTGCCGATCGTTCTCTCCACTTCAATATATCTCCCCCGAGACACTTTTATCATCAACATCCTCATCACTTCAATATTTATTTCCAACTTGTCCTTTGGATGGTACATGCTCTGCACTCTATTGTTGTTCCTTTGTTGAACTTTACTATTGTTGTTGTCCATTGGATGTTGCATATCCTTTTCATTTATATCTTCAGGATTCTTATTCTCTCCTTCATTGATACCAATGTTGTTCGGCATGATGACCTACTCCACCAAGTTAGTTTTCACTAAGTCTGCAAGCTATATGTAGTATTCATTACTTACATACTTAGTCAGCCATTCCTCCAAAAATTTCATTTCATCCTCAAAATTTATCAACTCTGAATGTTGAATTTGAGGTCTGTCTTCAAGAAATAGTTCATGTTCTATTTCTCTAATCACATTTTCATGTTCATTCATTTATTTGTGCCTGCATTCTTCAGATTATTTTGAAAATTAAAATTTACCTATGTTCCCTTAGATCTTAAAAACTTTTCTTCTTTACTGCTAGGCACTTGTGAACATGTTTTGGTTGTACTTCCTTCTCTTTCTGGCACAAGTTTTCTCAACAATCTTTGCAATAGCTCAATTTATTCATTCCATTTTGTAATCATTTCATCTGAATTCTCCCCTTCAAATCGCTTTTGACCATCTCTATGAGCCAACTCTTCCTTGCTTTCTGCAACAACATATTCTCCTACAACAATTCCATTGGCAAAAATGTGTATGTATTCCCCTTTGGTTGTCTTCCTCCAATGCTTTGAGTAGACATTTCTTTTTCTTCCTTCATCTTCATTACAACTTCATATAACTATCCATAACCTACAAAACCTACAATCATACACAAATTATTAGTTTTCAAAACACAAGTTTGTCTAGCCTCCTTTGATTCCTTTTTCAACATATCCTTATGCTGATCTGAACTCTCCAAAGAGCTCATGAAACTTCCTGCAAGTCTCTCATATTCACTCTCTAAGAAGTCTATGAGACTCTTGACAGGTCTCCTCTCAACATCATCCTCTCCAAGGATGTCTCCCTACTCTGGTTCACAACAATGAACTTTTCCTTCAATCAATGGCCTCAATATGAACTCAACTCCTTTGAGTTTCTCCTTCTCTACACAAGAATTCATCCTATGCTTTAGGTCTCTCAAGATTTTCCTAAGCTTCTCTTCAAACAGTTGCACTACTAGCCACTTGATCTTCTTCTTTACTCTCCATCCTTGTCTTTGGTTCTCTTGGATCCTCCTCTGTAGCAGCTATGATATGTAATTGAGTTGCATCTTCAACTCAACCATCTCTCTTTCATACTCCTTTGAATTTATATTCTTCCTTATGACATTTGTCTTGGCATTCTCCTTCCCTCTGTTGTGGCTTCTCTCTGAACCCATGTCACGACTGTCAGTAGTCATCTTCCTCCTTTCCTTTGTGAGCTTCCTCTTGCCCACTGTAGACTCCACTCAAGCCTTCATAACAATCCATCTCCATAGATCGCTACTTGATATTCTTGATTCTCTTTCTTAGAACCTCCTTGAGAAAACTCTGCTCCTCTGGCCTTATGCAGTTTTCACTTCTTCTCTTGAGAACATTCACCTATCCTCTGTTGTTCCAACCTCCACCTGGAATTATTCAAGGTTCCTTGCCACAATTCTTCTCCCAGATCTCACATACTCTTCTCATGCATTCATGAACACCAGTGGTTCTCTGTTAGAACTCTTCTAGTTGTCTGCTGCTATCAAATATTTCATGTCTTCTTTTACCTGCAAACACAAATTATTATAACCAGAGTTAACATAAAAACATCAAGAAATATCTTCAATATCTTTTCATGATATTATCTCCCACATGTATTGCACATTGCTCCTGTAAGTTTCCTCTTTTGATCCATTCTCTAAATCAATCTCAACTTTTATGTTCTGTCAGATTTCACTAAATGTGAACTCCTTTGTACAATATCTCTTCCTTTCCATGTACTCCTCTGTAAATTCTTCTTAACTCAATCCTCTATCTGCAATTTCCTATTGAAAATTCATCTCTAATCTCCTCTCAAAGTAGGAGACTGCCTCTGTAGCCTTAAATAACATTGATGTTCTTTCTCCAAGAGCTCAATATTGATATATCAGTGCTTTCTAATTTCTCTGCACCAATGTGGCTGTAACAATACCTGCAACATTCAAATGAGAAATTACCCTTGCTTTGATCCTTGCAATTAAATTCTTCAACATACACTATTACGCTTTGATACCACCTGATGAAAATAAAGACACCCTATCTGGTCTCTATTCCTTTACCCACAATAAGGCAACTTTAGAATTCCACATGATTCTCTATAAGTCCTCAAAGGAACTGTTCAAGGATCTCTCTCTATCAAAATAAATATATGTCTGGTTCATAATATAGGCCTTCCAATTCTACTGTGTCATTGGTGCTTGATTTCAATTCCACAGACTCCTTACTCGATCACATTTGTGGATCGAGTCTTCATTACAATTCCCCTCGATTCCAATTGTCCCATGATCTCCAATTAGATCAGTTGAGCTTCAAATAACTCTCTACATTCCCTTTAAAAATCTCAGGTCCTTTCTTTAATGATATCTCGAGTCACAACCTCCCTCCAAGACCCTCGTCACATGCTCTTTTAACTGTGCACCTAATATTTATGTTCGCCACGAGACCACATGCTTATCAATAGGCGTGAAGGCCCTTTCCTACATATAACCAAACCCCATGATCAAGGGCTATTCTTCGCAACCAAAAGGAGTGGTTTATTAACCCACTACTTGCAAACATGATCAAATGAGTTGTCGACACGTAGTGTGTGGTAACCCACCATGTTACTTTTCACAAATCAACTTTACCTTTAACATGTGTGCACCTTCAATTGTGAAATCCCTATCCACTGTTGATTCTTCCTCTTTGATCATGATTTAATGGTCATACCTCTCCTGTGCTTGCATCAGTGGACATACTTTTACATTTAGATCTACAATTGTGAATCAATGTTGATTTGATCCAACGGTACCAATACCTTGATTTGGATCATCGTGGAATTTTATCCCCATCTCTAATCTAAGATCCTTAATTAATCATTCATGGATCGATGACTCCTCTAACTCCTCTTCACAATATGGATGATTCATATTTTTCCAGTTAACTCCTGTACACCAATATTAGATCATCGATCCTTTCAGTGATCAATGATCATTACATCTACTTCAGGATAGTAATCTAGTCTGAGATCGTCTTCTCCAGAGAGTTCCCTCAACTCAACTCTTTCCCTTTGGATTCGATCATTAACCTACAACAAACAACTTCGACTCCCTCATTGTCAAATAGACACTACCTCTCCTTCATTTACCTCCTCAATACAATGGACATAGACGTAAATAATCACATAACAATCATTGGATATTTCAACAGTCAGTCATGCTTGAAACAAAGTATTTCTCCTTTCTGTATTAATCATAATGCATACCAATTTACATATATTTACATGAGGCAACTCTATGCCTTCTTGGCTTGAATTGAACTCAGTAGGACTTCCTTACTCTCTATGGCCTAAATACTCAATGGATGGCCAAATCCTCATAGCCTAATTTTACTCTCTAATGGTCAACCTTTCATGGTCTGATTTTCTCTATGAATGGCCACTTTCAAATGCCCTTAGGATTAAAACAAATATAAAAACAAGTCTGAAACCAAACTTGGTTCAAATCCTAACAATCCTCAACTAACAAATCCCTAGAATCTTTTTAGATCCTCAAATCACTCAAAATATTCTCTAGGATCCCTCACTCATCCTAATATCTTTGTAACTTTCTCAATCTCTTATGTTTTCATACATTCGAGAACATTTACAATTCATTCCTCACTCTCAATATTAATCACACAATTATTCTAGAATCTCGTAGAAACATAGACAATTACAATAATACATACTTAGGGAAACAACTCCCTTAGAAAATGAAGACCCCTTAGGTCAAGTCAAACAAACTAGGTTTTGGAGGCTAGAATGCTCCTGCATCAAAAGTCACAGTAGTTGGTGGTGTCATTATACCTTCAACAATGCACATGGAATGGAGAATAGGAAGAAAATTTCGTAGTGGAATATTGTGAAAGAGATCAATGTGATGTGTGTTATAGCGCAAGTTGTAGGTTGGGAAAATCCCTACCCAACCACAAAACAAGTGCTACAACTTGGGAATCCTACACCCAATGTCACCTCAATGTAGGTCCCACACTTCAAGGGGGACTAGGTCACTCTAGGGAGGTGATCCCGATGACCTTAGGGGGATTGATATGGAGACGAAGAGAAATGGAAGTGAAGCCCCTAGAGGTCAAGTCTAAGTGGACTGAAAGGTGGGAAGAGATGCCTTGTAAGTCAAGTGATTGTTGCCCCACATCTATAGTAATTCTCCGGATGATTGTAACTACCCGAGACACAAGGAAATCCAACTTGCAATGATATATGCTAGTATGGATAAGCAAGTTAAGTTTGATGTCCCTAATTTGCAGCAGTATATGAAAATTTATATCAGAAAATAAAGCATCTAAATCAGCATACAAATATCTAAACCAGTTAAGTAATTCAACATGAAGATTAGCAATGAATATAGGCTGAAAAATGGCACTTTAAGAAGCAAGGGAAGATGGATGTTGTAAACATGTTTTTTCTACAGAAAATTGCAGCCTTATGGCTGTAGCTTTCAGTCACTTATATTATCAAATTACACCATCAAAATATGCCAACATTTGGCTCAAAATATGCGCCCTAGTTAGTAGAGTAAGTGAACAAAATTTAGGAGCTTGTCTAGGGTTAGTTTAGGAGTTATGGCTAGTATTTTATCTAGGTTAGATTAGCCCTAATGGCTATAAGTTAGGGTTTGTAAAAAAAAACAAAGCAATGGGAGGAAGGGGATGCCCTAGTAGGGGAAGACTCCTCTCAATGAGGCAAACCAACTTCAAGTAATAAATCTTTCAAAGGATAAAAAATTGTGTTTCCCAAGGAAATGGTTTTATATCTCCAATGAAAAAAAATATGACTAGTGCCTTTGCTATTGGGTTAATGGAGTCAAATAAAATAAATAGCTAGAGAAGCTACCTCCTTGGGGCTGTAATCCCTTTTACTTCTCAAGGAAAGTTTTTCTAGCTAGGGTTTAAGCTAAGAGGGTGTATGCCCTTATAGTTCTCTTAGCAAACCCTTGTTTAACCAATAAGATGAAGCCTAAAATGATCAAACTATGGTGGGGATGTGTTGGGCTCTAAAGATGTCCTAAAAACAACCTCTATGCATCAACCAAAGGTAGACACTGGCACAAGCATTTTACTTGTTGCCTACGTAGGTTCTTACCTTCCGTTTTCAATACCCAACCTCTAGAGATGCACCACCTGTAAAGGAATAACAATCGTAAAAGGGAATGGAAATTGTTCTATTAAAATGAACGATACTTCCTATAAAGGGAACAACAATTGTAACAAGGGGACAACATTCGTTACATTGGGACGAACTAATGTTGAATTAATTGCATTGTAGTATTTTCCCAACTATTTAATTTGTCAACCTGGGGTTTGTAAACTGACGAAGCACACACAAAGTATATGCAATATTGAAGTGGGACTAATCTAATCTAATGTTTAAGCTATGACTGAAATTGAATCATTAATCTAACACATGACTGAAATTGAATCATTAATCTAACACACGACTTGGAATTGAAATTAATCTAGGAATGGGAAATTGCGTGAAGGAAATTAATCTAGGAATAGCAAACTACATCAAGGAAAAGCAAATACAACATGTGAAGAGTTGAATGGAAAAACAACATATGAGAGAGCTCTCACCAATGAAGCAATCTTATATTATAATAATCAAATCAATATTTATAAAAGAATAATGAAAGCATGAAAACCAAAACCATGAATCAAAGCTAAGAATCCCTTTCTCTTTCGAATCCTTAGGACTACCATTAATGACTACTCTCATAACTCTAATTACATCCTAATTGAATCCTCATGAAGAGAGAGCAGTCTCTTTTATACATGAGAGTCTTGAAGATAAGATAACCATCTCATTATTACAGATTCACTATTCTCTCAACCTATTTTCCCATTATTACAAAATATAATCCCTTCAAATCCTCACACATATCTCTCATATATCTTGGATAAGATATTCCAACCAAATCTCCATGATCTTCTCCTTGGAATGGGCTTGAATTATCTCCTCAAATCTTGAAATGGTGGAGGAAGTATTCGAGAAGTCCTTTTGAATTAATTCCTTCTCATATTCCTACACATTACAAAGATCACACATTTTTGAGATATATATAAAAACATGTCAATTTTCTAATATTTAATCGCAAATTCCTTTTAAATACTAAAATGAATAAAGTGGAGAATAATAAGGTGAAACCCAAGTATATTTATGGAAATGATATCGTGAAAGGTTAATGGGGTGATGAAATGTGGAGAATGATGAAGGGAAAGGTGGATGAAAATAGGACATTTCTGAGCCCCAACATGATGTATGCCCTTATACTTTCCACCTAGCTCCTAGCACAACAATTATTGACTTTAAAAATAATGATAGTATAATAGTAAAAGACCATACCAAAATCAAGAGAGATGCCAAGATAATCCACCATAAAGGATAGAAAACATCCTCCAAGGATAGTGCCTCACTCCTCCATCAACCATGCATCAAGATAGCCATAAACAAGTGGACAAGAGACAAATAGAGCCAAGTGTAGCAAAATTTTCAAACCAATACTTCTCACAATGAGGTAGAGTTATGTTAAAATGAGATCTTATGAT
>ML814393.1:104764-119425 GCA_009831015.1 Picea engelmannii | reverse complement strand
GTGACTTGTCAAGCTTGAATATGGGAGGGTTGACGAGGTGTCCTATTGGGTATATCTTTCCCTAGGTCAAGGAGAGTTTCCAAGAGATCCCTCTCTAATCCATGTAAAGTGGATGAAGTGGTTGGGGTCAAGACTCAATGGGCATAGGGATCATGCCATACAAGGGGTCGTAGTGCCTCATTCATGGGTTCCTTTGTAGAGGGTGTGTGGTACCTTCATCCACAATTCACTTTTTCCAAGCCCATTAATTGGCTTTTATCTTTGTTTCTTTTTATTTCTTTCAATATAGCACAAGGAAAGATTGAAGGTCACTACCCTGGCGTGGTGACCAGATGACGACAATGTCACCCACAAACACCTAGTGGAAATGAGAAGGTTGGATCGTGATGAGACCCCCTTTATCTCAACCATGCAACTAAGAGCCATTACCTTGGTTTGGTGAATAGATGATGGTAATTCCATACCACTAGATATTCATGGATGTGATAGGCCAGCTCGTGATGAGACCTCCTATCATTCAACTAAACTTTTAAGCATTCTTTATTATATCGTGGGTCCCCTTTACTCAAAGATAAGCGTTTCATTTCTTTCTTGGGTGATGCCTGGGCAAAGCATCTGAAAGGTTTATACAAGGATCTTATATTTTACCCAAAATCAAATCCTCTGGGCCTTCAACCCCTTCTTCCCATAGAATGAGGGACAACCCCTTCTTGGGTCAATATACCCTAAAATACCAAGAGATAAGGAAATGGAGGGGAATAATGATGGAAAGTGGTAAGTATGGTTGGGAATAGTACGATGGCACATTAAGGGAGTTCTCAGTAGCAAACCCATCCCCAAGGAAGACCACTTACTAGGGCACAATTTCAACCACCAAGATGAAGCAGGGAAAAAGGCATAATGTCCATGTATATATAATGAAATCTAGAGCAATCGAAGATACAACATAATCAAATGTCTTAAATATTGAAATGATGCTCACCCTACTACTGACTTGTACCTCATGGAGCAAGGCCCACTGCCTTCCGGAAGCTAGCTGGTATGGTGTATGCCATCTGCAAACCTGTGACCATCTCTGGTAGTGAGTGGGCTTCCCATCTGTGAAAAATGGTACTGCTGGTCATGTAGTCTCTCAACACTCCATATCTACAACTTGAGGGCCTCGAGACATAATCTCCTTAGTTATCCACAAAATGGAGATAATATCTAGCTCGTACTTGGGGACATGTGCTTGCCGTAGAGTGCATGAGAACCACAACATCTCCTGGTAGACATGTGTTTGCAAGGAAACACCAAACTGTCAAGTGCAGGATGGCCTACTCATCCTTGTTCTCATATGATCATAATCAAAACCAACTAAGCTAGAAAAATATTTTTTTGACATTTTTTTTTTTTTTTTTTTTAATTCTAAACTAAGCATGAAATCAATATGCAAGTAGAGAAAAATGTAAAATGAAATGCATCTAAACTAATATGAGAAATCAAGATGCAAATGTAGGGAATCAAAATGAATTACCTACTTACCTGGGGCACACACCTTGAAGAAGTCATGTGACCTGGATGTGAGGTTAGAGAAGAGACCCATCTATTGGTAGTGACATCTTTCTCTCGTCTAATGCTGTTAGATAGTACATTTCTTTGTCATAATTCCTCTTGATGATGTAAGGGCCAAGCCAATAATTGTTGTCTTCTTGGTCATATCTAGGCTTGCCGTTTATTTTGTCCCACATGAGCACAAGATTTCCTTCATTCAAAATGATGCAAGGTGTATTCTTATTGTGTGGAGGCTATCTGTGGACTGTATCTTTGATGTTTTCTTCACATTTCTCATCTTCTTTTGGTATAATATGGATAGATCCCAACTCCTTCCCATTGTACTTTGCAGTCTTCTTTTTCTCTGTTCATGGGATAAACATCTCTATGGAATCTTCCTGCATGAAGGGTAACTTAGATGGATCATACTCAATAACTTGTGGAGGGATATCATGGTAGTGTTCACTAACATAGTTGGGGCCCTTCAAATCCATCACATGTGTATATTTATTTTCCATGTTATGTAAGATATCATACATGCCATATGCCATGAGAATATATGCATGTGTAAGATTCATGTTGAGGAAACCTCCAAGGGTTGAGGATCAGGTCCTCAAAAAGAGCATCCCCCAGTCATCAGGAACAACGATCACCAATATGTCAATGAGGATGCTGATATGTGGAAAATCTATCAAAAATACCTCAACATCTTCACACACTCCCAAGACCTCAACTCTTCTTGAATCAATACCACAAACATTTCCATAAGGTCGGGTTGTCTTCAAACCAATATGTTTCATTACCTTCAATGATATGACATTAGTTGAGGCCCCTGAATCAAGCATGCAGTTGTTCAAGCGAAGTCCATTCATGCCTAATAAAATATAGAAGGGATGGTTCTTGTCTCTTGGCTGATTGAGATTTATAGTATTCAAAATGATGGAAGGATCCTTCTTCTCAGTTGGCACCTGTAATATCCTCAAAATTTCCCTTTTTACGGAAGGGATCTTACACATCTCTGTCATTGGGACCCTCATATTCAGTTTTTCAAACATGTTTGCAACATCCATATTCAACTGAATGTCATCTGTAGGAGTTGTCTTAGGAAGAAACTCACATACCGATGATGGAGGTGGTGGAGCCACCTTTTCTGTTGATGGAAGAGGAGTATTAGGTTGTGATGGAGGGGCTGAAGCATTTTTTCGTCTGTAGGTTAAAATTTCCCTCCTCCTTAATTCCTTCTTCTGATGATCTGTCAATTTACTTAAGGCCCAGATTCTCTCCTCTCTTTCTCATATTCTTCTGGCTTCATTGATATGTTCTCGAGTAGCCTGTTCAACGTTGAGATTGCAAATCATGAATTTATGTAGTCAGGATAATCTTCGTCTTGTCGGGGGCACTCATCTTCCCTGTGGGGTTCGTGGCATGGGAGACACCAAGATTTTATATCAACTGTCCCAACAGGTTTCAAAGTATCCAGGGCCTTTGCCTCTTGTTGAGGTCTTGGTTTGCAACCGATGGCATCTCTCTACTGTCTGGAAAACTGAGGTCTGGGAGTAGATTGATTTATTTCCATTGTAGTAACACGGTTCATAAGCTGATTCTGCACATGAACAAACTGAGTATTCATTTGCTCTATCTTTTGAGTCAGGAGAGAAATCAGATCAGGAACACTTTTGTTGGAAACCTTCGTCCTTGATTATGTCTTGTTACAAGGGTACTGAAAAGGTTCTATTTTTGAATCAAGGATATTCTCTTCAATGTCGATACTGAACTCTTTATCCTCAACCAATGATCTAGAATTTATATCTTTAAGAATGTATCAAAACTGCCCTTCAAAGGCATTCATGTAAAGGAGACAAATTGATGATGTTGTAGGACAATAATCTGTTGGAATTTGAATGTACAACCTGTCAAATATGGAAATGAATTCCCTTACTGTTTCATTCTCCTTTTTCTATATTTGATTGAACCGAGTCCCAAGTGTCCCACCATCTTCTTTTCTAGACCATCTACTCTTGAATAAGTTGGAAAAATCATCATAGGACATGATTTGATTATCAGGGAGTCCTTTGAACCAACCAAGGGCTTCTTCAGTCAATGATGAAGCAAATAGACCGATGGGTACATCTTCATGATCAATACCTGCATTATCCATGTCTTTGCCCATGACATAAATGTGGTCTTCAACAGTTATCACATTGTTTCCTGGGAACTTTGACAACAATTTTTTGACTTCTATTGGCATATTGTTAGGGTAACCTTGAATATTGGCCATGTTAATGGGTTTGTAGAGGCGCCTTTCCCAAGGGTGATCCATTGGAACAAGAGGAAGGGTATTATGAAAAAGGGTTTTAGCAATGGGAGACTTGAGGGGATGCCTTCTTTGGTAAACCTTATAAGGCTTGAACCTCCTGGGGGGAAAAGGTTTGGGGAAAGAAGGATTATGGGAAGGTGGAGTCGCCACATGAGTTTCAAAATGAACTCATCAAGAAAGGTGGAAAGGGAACGTCCCTTGGGTGGAGTCACCAAGAAAGCTAAGGGAAAGGCTTTGGGATAGCTTACCAAAGTGTCGTTAGGGTACGAAGAAGATTCAAAATATTCCCCAACAATGGAGCCAAGATGTTATAGCGCAAGTTGTAGGTTGGAAAAATCCTGACCCAACCACAAAGAAAGTTCTACAACTTGGGAATCCTACACCCAATGTCACCTCGATGTAGGTCCCACACTTCAAGGGTGACTAGGTCACTCTAGGAAGGCGATCCCGGTGACCCTAGGGGGACTGAGATGGAGACGGAGAGAAATGTAAGTGAAGCCCCTAGAGGTTAAGTCTAATTGGAATGAAAGGTGGGAAGAGATGCCTTGTAAGTCAAGTGATTGTTTCCCCACAGGTATAGTACTTCTCCGGATGATTGTACTTGCCCAAGACACGGGGAAATCCAACTTGCAATGATATATGTTAGTATGGATAAAAAAGTTAAGCTTGTTGTCCCTAATTTGCAGCAATAGATGACAATTTATATCAGGAAATAAAGCATCTAAATCAGCATACAAATATCTAAACTAGTTAAGTAAATCAACATGAAGATGAGCAATGAATATAAGCTGAAAATGGCACTTTAAGAAGCAAGGGAAGATGGCTGTTGTAAACATGTGTTTTCTGCACAAAATTGAAGCCTTATGCATGTTTATTTCATTCACTTATATAATCCAATTACACCATAAAAATATGCCAACAATTGGCTCAAAAGATGCGCCCTAGTTAGTAGAGTAAGTGAGCAAAATTTAGGAGCTAGTCTAGGGTTAGTTTAGGAGTTATGGCTAGTAGTTTATCTAGGTTAGATCAGCCCTAATGACTGTGGGTTATGGTTTTTAACAACAAGCAAAGTAATGGGAGAGAGGGGACGCCCTAGTAGGGGAGGACTCCTCTCAATGAGGCAAACCAACTTCAAGCAAGAAACCTTTCAAAAGATCAAAAATTGTGTTTCCCAAGGCAATGATTTTATATCTCCAATGCAAAAAATTTATGGCTAGTGCCTTTGCTATTGGGTTAATGGAGTCAAATAAAATAAATAGCTAGAGAAGCTACCTCCTTGGGGGTGTAATCCCTTTTACTTCACAAGGCAAGTTTCTCTAGCTAGGGTTTAAGATAAGAGGGTGTATGCCCTTATACTTCTCTTAGAAAATCCTTGTTTAACCAATAAGATGAATCATAAAATGATGAAGACTATGGTGGGGGTGTATACCCTTATACTTCCCACCTAGCTCTTAGCACAACAATTCTTGACTTAAAAAAGAATGATAGCATAATAGTAAAAGACCATACCAAAATCAAGAGAGATGTCAAGATAATCCACCATAAAAGCTAGAAAACATCATCCAAGGCTAGCGCCTCACTCATCCATCAACCATTCATCAAGATATCCATAAACAAGTGCACACGAGACAAATAGAGCCAAGTGTAGCGAAAACTTCAGACCAATACTTCTCACAATGAGGGAGTGTTATGTTAAAATGAGATCTTATGATCTCTTATTTATACAAATGTCACCAAGGTGACTTGTCCACAAATTAAGGGGTAAACCACAAGATTAGGGGTCAACAACCCTAATCTTGCCCCCTTTGACAAATCAATATTAAACAATTCATTTAAAATTTCACTTTTGCACAAATAAAACCCTAATTTACATGGACGTCACCCCTTTAGGGGACGCTTTGACACTAGGAGAAGGTCGTTGGTGATGTAGGAGGGTAGTAAGGCTTCCCAAAGCCATGTGTCAAGCATCCAAATGTCTTCCTTCATGGTCAAAGCCTCAAAAAACTCAAAACGTCCAAGTGCCAATGCATATCATATCACCACCATGGCCTAGCCCCCCAAAACATGACGTCAAGATTCAAAAAGAGAACGTTTTTACCCTCTTGGGAAAATCGTTTGGCAAGTGAGGGATGGGCTATGTCGTCCAAGTAATTATCAAGGCCTTCCAAGTGTGATATTTTTCATCTGACATGCGGGCCCTTGACATCCAACCTGTGGGCTTGTATCCCCATGGAAGCCAAAGCTAGGCTTGTTCTCCCAAAACTGTCCACCAACTAGGTCATGCAAAAACAAATGAGCATGCCCTCCAAGTATCTCAAGTCATAACATGATGATAAGTGAATCCAATCAATAAATAGGCCATCTAAGCATGTGCATCAAAGATCACTATATCAAACAATTAACTTCTTAAAGACACTATGCGACTTGTCAAGCTTACATATGGGAGGGTTAACGAGGTGTCCTATTGGATAGCTCTTGCCCTAGGTCAAGCAGAGTTTCCAAGAGATCCCTCTCTAATCCATGTAAAGTGGATAAAGTGGTTGGGGTCAAGACTCAATGGGCATAGGGCTCGTGACATAAAAGGGGTCATAGTTTCTCATTCATGGGTGCCTTGTAGAGTGTGTGTGGTACCTACGTCTGCAATGCACCTTTTCCAAGCCCATTAATTTCCTTTTATCTTTATTTCTTTGTATTTTCTTTCAATATAGCATAAGGAAATATTGAAGGTCATTGCCTTGGTGTGGTGACCAGATGACGACAATGTCACCCACAAACATCTAGTGGAAATAAGAAGGTTGGCTCATGATGAGACCCTTTTTCTCTCAGCCATGCAACTGAGAGCCATTACCCTAGTTTGGTGACCTGATGATGGTAATGTCATACCACTAGATATTCATGGAGATGATAGGTCAGCTCGTGATGAGACCTCTTATCCTTCAACTAACCTTTTAAGTATTCTTTATTATATTGTGGGTCCCCTTTACTCAAAGATAAGAATTTCATTTCTTTCTTGGGTGATACCTGGGCAAAGCATCTGAAAGGTTTATACAAGGATTTTATCTTTACCCAACATAAACCCCTCTGGGCCTTCAACCCTTTCTTCCCATAGAATGAGGTACAACCCCTTCTTGGGTCAATACATCCTAAAATCCCAAGAGATAAGGAAATAGAGGGGAATAATGATGGAAAGTGGTAAGTATGGTTGAGAACGGTATGATGGCTCATTAAGGGAGTTCCCAGTACCAAAGACACCCCTAAGGAAGACCACTTACTAGGGCACAATGTCAACCACCAAGGTGAATCAAGGTAGAAGGAATAATGTCCAAGCATATATCATGAAATCTAGAAGAATATAAGATACAACATAATCAAATGGCTTAAACATTGAAATGATGCTCACCATAATATTAATTGTACTTCATGGAGCAAGGCCCACTGCCTTCCAGAAGCCAGTCAGTGTGGTGGATGCCATCTGAAAACCTGTGACCGTCTATGGTGGTGAGTGGGCTTCCCATATATGCAAAAGGGTACTGTTGATCATGTATTCTCTCGACACTCCATATCTGCAATCTGAGGGCCTCGAGACATAATCTCCTTAGTTATCCACAAAATGGGGATAATAATGTGAAACAATGGTCCAATTATGGAAACTTGAGTGTTGGAGAAAGAGATGAGATATTTTATGTGAAGTCAATGCAATAAGTTTATGGAGTTAGATTTGAAGGTTTAGCTTGTCTCTCATCTATTTGATTTTTTAAAATTTCCGAAGGAGGTACCTTAGTCCCTGTTGTTAGCACAAGATTGGTTGAGGTGCCAAGTGCCAAGAACACGCATTGAAAACACTCTCACAAGGTTCCAAGCTTCAAAATCACCTATGGATTTATGCAGATGCAGGGTAAGTGGCGCTACGTAAATGTGTTGCGTAATATTTCACAGAGAAAAGAAGTTGCATACAGGTGCAACACAGTCGGGCGCTACCTACAAGCGCTGCGTAATATTCTGGCAAAGGCTAAATTATGCAGAGTTATTCTGCCAGTTTTGAGTCACTAATTTAAAACTTGGGTTATGAGATGTTGAGGATGTATTTTTGAAAACTGGAGGAGGTTTTTGTTCATAACATTCCAAATAACAAAAACCTTTCTCATTTTTTCAAAATGTGTTTTGGTTTGAGAGATATTGGATATAGAAGTAGGCGTTGCGTACTCTGCATAGTGGCGATGCGTACTAATTTCCTATAGCGGTCACGATTTTGATATTCGCCTTGTTGGGAGGTTGCCACATGTCAAGGAGAGTTCAAATGGATTCTCAAGGATTAGTTAGATATCAAGGGACACCTTCACCTAATATTTAGCTCCAACAAAGGCCTCATGCAATGAGGTGGAGACATTTCATTAATGACTTCCAACAAATTCCTAAAAATAAACAGTTTGTTGGATTTTTGTCTTTTTGACTGTTGCCACCTATCTCCAAGGCTTAGAATCCAATGGAGGAGATGGGATTCGACCTCATTAGGTTATTTGGATTCTATTTTCTATTTAAAGAGGGAGATATCTCTTGAAGAGGGGATTCATGAGCCAAGAGAGGCCTAGAGGCTCTGTTTTTGTACTTTGACAGAATTAATTTGAAGATGGTCTGTCTTATCATTTTCTGTGTTAAGAATTCATTTGCAGAAGACAATGATGTTTAGCTATGTTTTTCTTTGTTTTGACTCTTAATCTTTGTTCTTCTTCAACAACAAGTGTGAGAGGGATTCTTAGGAGGATCCTTTGAGATCTTCTACCGTGTGTGTTGCTAAATCTCTTCTGAAAAGGATTTTCAGATTATGATTCTTCTTCTACTATACAAATAGTATGCTTGAAAAGGATTTTCATGTCTTTCTGTTTACAGTTCTATGTTTTCTCATAAAAGTCTTCCACCTGAAAGCGTTGAAGGTCTAAACATTGCTTTTGGATGATCTGTTTTGCTGCATATGGAAGATGATTTGTTGGGATAGATTCATATGATTTTTCAAGTCAAGCAGATATCTTTCAGCGCTACCTCTCTCATAATTTCAAAAATCAACTTTCTTTTCATAATCTTTGATGTTACCAAGCTCACCTGATAACAGTCTAGGGTGAATTTTGGATTGATAACATAAATGGCGTCATTGTCGGGGAAGGATTTGAGGAAATTGAAGATCTCCCTGGGAAGAACGACATAGATCCATCTCTTGATGGTAGACAAGAGAGGGATACAAAAAATTGACTGTAATCATCTACTTGGCGACTCCATGAAGACAAACCTGTTGGAAGACTCTATTGTGGGAACAAGCTTGGACAGAAATGGAAGACAGAGACAAGTTCAAGTATCAAGTTTTGAATTTCTTTATGGAACTTGTTCTCTTTATCCTTTATTCTTTTTTGGATTTCCCTACACACATTAGGAGAATCATAATCTGCTTTGTAAACTCTAAAGACCACCAACCTTCTCTTGCATATTCCTTTTTCAAACAAGCAGATTTACCCCCTTCCCATGTCATCGATGTTAAGGATATCCATCCACTTCAAACACCTGAAGAAGACGATGTTCATAAATATTTTTTTAATCAGTCTGAACTTTATGATCGTCTCCCATATCCAGATTTCAAAGTTGATTTATTACCCTCTACCTTTCCCTCTGTTGTTAATAACCAGCCTGTTGAAATTCAACATGCACCAAATGATTATTGTCCTTTTGCAGATAATAAAACTGATTCAGTTCAAGCTGCCAACTCCTTTGACATTTACCAACAACCTTCTAGTGTTCAACAACCCACTGACTTCCATTTTAAGGTTAGGGGAAAGATATTTGGACCTCTAAAGCTGCCATCCTTTCTTCATCTTTACCCTCCTGGATTTGTCGATTACCTACCAACTTTTTTCTGGAAAAGATAATACTACAGGAGAAGAGCATCTTTCAACTTTTCAAGACTTCATTGATAATCTGGAAATCTTGCATGAATATATTATCACGAGGATTTTCTCTAAATCTTTGATTGGAGATGCTGCCTTGTGGTTCAAAAATATGAAAGTTGCTTCCATTGGTTCATGGGATGAACTATATGACACCTTCTTTAAATACTGGGGATAGAGAAAGTCATTGGATCAATACCTACATGAATTCACTACTTTGAGAAGGGAAAAAAATGAAGTTATGTCTGCTTTTAATCGAAGGTTTTACAACTTGTATTGCAGTCTGCCCCTGGAAATTAAGCCTTCTGAGACTGCTGCCATGGTGTATTACATAATGTCTCAATATTCTGACCTTGTTTTGTATCTTAGGGAAATAAAATCTACATCTTTATCATAGTTATTAATGGATGCTGAGGAAGTGGAGGAGAACCTCCGAGATTGTGGCAGGATTCAAAGTCAACATCATGTCATTTATGAACATGAGGCAGATTTTATTTGCTGTCCCTATGAAGAAAATATAGTGGATGATTTGGTCCTCGAAGTATGTATCTTTGACAACCTTTCCTTTGAGGAAATCACTATCTCAAGCATTGACCAAGAGAAACTTGTTGTTAACAAACACTTTGGTAGTAAATACATTGTTGTTGGAGAGCATCCTAAAACAAGGCATTCAGAATATCAAGAGTCAAAGGTTTGTTATGGACAAACTATTTTTGATGGAAATAACAGTGATGGTGATGAACATAATTTTTCTATGATTTGTTTGGAACCTCTTAGCACTATTCTTGTATATGATGATTATGGTCTTGATCCTTGTAAATTCTATGGAGGTGTTGAAAGAGATTTTCATATAAATCTAATCTCTTATCCATCACTAACAAATGAATAACCCTGTCTTAATAAAAACCATGTGTATGAAGGGAAGTTCGTTTTTTATGAATATTCTAGTGATAATGAGCAACAAGATTATCCTATATTTGATCATTATGAAGACAAAGAGTATGATGCAGAGGTTTGCCTTGTCATAGAAGACATAACCCGAAGATTTGACTAGGAGCAACCCTTAGTTGAGGCACACAAAGATATCGTTTATACACAACTATAAGTAAATCAACAATCATCAGTGGATCAACAACCACCTATGTCAATCCTTCTTCCACTTGTACCCACAGTTTACAGTAAGCAACTTGAAGTGGAAAAATAAATATGATATCCATATCATGTGTTTTATCACCATCTTCATGACCCTGTAGGGGTGTATATGGAGTTTTATTTCTCAAATGTTTTGGAACCTGTAAACTTTATTGTGTCAGCAACAATCAGAGGAGATATAAGAAATGTTTTCAAACCATTGTCATATTCCTCTTGTCTGCTGTCAATCATTGGCATTATAAAGACTCATGTCAACAATTTTATTGAATGGCTTTGGTGGAAGTTTTCCTTCACCTAGCCCATTGTAAAAGTCAATTAGCTTAGGTTTTGTACATAAATAAGCTCCATCAAGAGCAGGTGTGTTTTATTTCTATTTGAAAGTAAAGTAATATAAGTTGTCAGTATGTTGTCTTCAACACGATGCAACATAGCATGAATCCACAAGCCCAAAGGATAAGGAACTGAAACTATAAGAGTTCTTAGAGCCTCATAGATATGACTCTATCCCCCATGGAGCCTATGTTAGCACAAGATTGGTTGAGGTGCCAAGTGTCAAGAACAAGCATTGAAAACACTCTCACAAGGTTCCAAGCTTCAAAATCACCTATGGATTTATGAATACACAGGGTAAGTGGTGCTACATAAATGCGCTACGTAATATTTCACAGAGAACAGAATCTGCATATAGGTGCAATAGAGTCGAGCGCTACCTACAGGCACTGCGTAATATTCTGGCAGAGGCTAAATTGTGCAGAGTTATTCTGCCAGTTTTGAGTCACTAATTTAAAACTTGGGTTATGAGCAGTTGAGGATGTATTTTTGAAAAATGGAGGAGGTTTTTGTTCATAATATTACAAATAACAAAAACCTCTCTCATTTTTTCAAAATGTGTTTTGGTTTGATATATATTGGATATAGAAGTAGGCGTTGCGTACTTTGCACAGTGGCGCTGCGTACTAATTTCCTGCAGTGATCACGATTTTGATATTCACCTTGTTGGGAGGTTGCCACATGTCAAGGAGAATTCGAATGGATTCTCAAGGATCATTTAGATATCAAGTGACACCTGTACCTAAGATTTAGCTCCAACAATGCCTCATGCAATGAGGTGGAGACATTTCATTAATGACTTCCAACAAATTCCTGAAAATCAACAGTTTGTTGGATTTTTATCTCTTTGACTGTTGCTACCTATCTCCGAGGCTTAGAATATAATGGAGGAGATGGGATTCAAACTCCTTAGGTTATTTGGATGCAATTTTCCATTTAAAGAGGGAGATATCTCTTGAAGAGGGGATTCATGAACCAAGAGAGGCCTAGAGGCTCTGTTTTTGTACTTTGAAAGAATTAATTTGAAGATGGCATGTCTTATCATTTTCCGTGTTAAGAATTCATTTGTAGAAGAGAGTGATGTTTAGCTATGTTTTTATTTGTTTTTAATCTTAATCTTTGTTCTTATTCAACAACAAGTGTGAGATGGATTCTGAGGAGGATACTTTGATATCTTCTACCTTGTGTGTTGCTAAATATATTCTGAAAAGGATTTTCAGATTATGATTCTTCTTCTACTGTACAATTAATATGCTTGAAAAGGATATTCATGTCTTTCTGTTTTCAATTCTATGTTTTCTCATAAAATTCTTCCACCTGAAAGCCTTGAAGGTCTAAACATTGCTTTTGGATGATCTGTTTTGCTGCATATGGAAGATGATTTGCTGGGATAGATTCATATGATTTGTCAAGTCAAGCAGATAGCTTTCAGCCCTACCTCTCTCACAATTTCAAAAATCAACTTTCTTTTTGTAATATTTGATGTTACCAAGCTCACCTAATTATAGTCTAGGGTGACTTTTGGATTGATAACACCTGTTATCACCCAATCTAGTACTTGTGCAAAGCTTTCACAAGATGCTAAACTAGTGTAACATATGGAAGTAATTGCCACTGTCACCTAAGTAAGTACTTCCTTTGTTTTAGTGATGGACGAGGATCCAACACAAGGGAGGCTTCCCTAGCAGCCTCAAGGGATCCTATAGCAAGCTAAAGGCAAGTCTACGACCCCCTATCTTGGTTACTTGATTAGCTAGGTCCTAGTCAAGGGCAAGGTTAACATGAGTTATGGAAAGCAAGTTGATTGTGTGTATGTGAAGAGTGATGTTAAGACAATCAATGCTAGAAAGGTAAATTAAATGCCCCAAAAATTTAGCTAAAAGAAAAGAGAAAAAGGTTGATACACTAGCTAAAAGAAAAGGAAAA
This sequence comes from Picea engelmannii, assembly GCA_009831015.1. Taxonomy (NCBI): domain Eukaryota; kingdom Viridiplantae; phylum Streptophyta; class Pinopsida; order Pinales; family Pinaceae; genus Picea; species Picea engelmannii. The sequence goes on along the minus strand of ML814393.1, from coordinate 106,237 downwards.
CGGGTCAATCCACTAGCTATCAAAGAGAAAAAATATTGTTGCAATAAAACTTGAGACAAGAGAAAATATGCTTCAACAATATCAAGTTTACAATTACAATAATAAATTATTCTTGAAATAGCTAAGAATGATACAAAAGATGTTCTAAATTCTAAGTTAAAGACCATCAAATCATAAGCTAGTAATCACTTGAAGGAAGGAGCATTAAACTATGTTAATTAGATGCAATATATTAAACCCTAATGGCTGAAAATGAAATTAATGTAGAAATAATGACATTAGATGACAATATAAGCTAAGATGCAAGACATTAGGCTAGAAAGTAATGAAAAATACAAATTCAATGCAAAACCTAAGCTAACACCAAGTCATTTGGGAGAGATAAGTTAAAATAAGGCTTCTAATCACTTGTAGCAAGAGAAAGATTAGAGTCTCGTCTAAGTCCTTGGGCATATGGAATCAATGCAACAACTTGAAAGAATGCTAAAAACAAAGGAAGACTTCGATATTAAACCCTAGGATCATCCAATCATAAGCCTAGGTCAAACCTTCTAGGAAAACAAACCCTAGAGTTTATCCACTCATAAACCCTAGGTGTTGTCCTACTTCTTCTAGAGCATCTAGCACAAGATCAAGTGAAATTAGATTAAACCCTTGAGTTTATCCCCTCAAAAACATTATATTTGAACCTTAAAGACAAGGTTAGGGGGATGCCCACTCAAAATCAATTGGTTCATCATTTCTATAAAGTGGATATGGAACCTTAGAACACTAGAGATTAAGGAGGGACCTCACAAATTCTACTTAAACCATTGAATCCTTCATGGGCTAGGTGGGGAATAAACAAATCAGATCAATGATTTAGATCTTAGATCTTAGATTGGATCATAAAAAATTACTCTACCTTCTTGTTATCCTTTCTCATGCTCTTACCTTTGTCTTTGTTGATCTACGTGATCAATCACACCATCTTATGTTATAGCATTTTTGGGCTTCTTAAACAAGTGCTTCGAGCAAGCATGAGCTAATGCTATCTTTGGTGGTCGTTCGTATTGTTGAAACATAACTTAATTTTTCATCTTAAGGATAAAAAATTTTGGCATCCTGGAGTCTTCGCCTTAGTAAAGTTTCTATAAAATAAAGTTTTTTTTTATCTCTAATGAATTCGAAATGCCTTTGTGGTTTATTCTTGGTAAAAGAATGGTTGAAATTAAAATTAATGTCTACTCCAAACACTTTTTCGAATAACATTCTAAATGAACCCTAATGTTAAAACTTGAGAAAGGTCAAACCCATATCGGGATATCGGAATTCACTGTTTTGAAATAACTTCAATGCAAATCAAACAACGAAACCCCGATCCCCGATTTCCCGATATGCTAATCTTCGATTAATTCATCATCTTCTTAAATCTCATTTAAAAATAAGTTTTAAACGTTAAACTAATTATATCGGGAAATCGCGATTCGCGGT
>ML814393.1:88065-100723 GCA_009831015.1 Picea engelmannii | reverse complement strand
ATGGAAATGTAAGATTCTTTCTAGATTAAAGCCTTATATTTCTCTGTGTCATGTTTCACTGTTTACAATCTCATAATTATCACTGAACCAGGAAACGACCTACTTGTGTCATTATTTTCTGTTTTAAGTTTTAAAGTTGTTTTCTCAATATCTGACCTGAATGTCTGAAGTAACAAACTTATTAAAAAACCCTTTTATAAAAAATATAAAAATCAATCACCCATGACAGTCCCAAACGGAAGACAACCAAACATAGAACCCGGTTTACAAGATCAAACTAGTATTGCATTGAATCTGTTTAACACTATCTTACAAACTGCAACAAATCAAACCGAGTTAGAACGATCTTGGGCTGCAATTGAACGTGATATAACCATCCAGGAACAAAGAGAAGAAAGACAGAGACAGTTGAGAAACCGACTCTGATCTAATTTCCCTTGTTTCATTGTTTAGTAAGTATTATAATTTTTTGGATGCCTAGACGGTGTGTTTTATGGCCTTAAAACACAAACTCTGGAACAACACGTATTAGGGAGGAGGAAGCATAAATTGATCTGACATGGTTTCTAATCTTGACCTTGTATGCTTCAACAAAATTAAGATGGATAAAACAAGGGAAAGGGATGACCAATTACAATCCTTCCCTAGGGTTTCTAGCAAAAAATATCCAAGGAAACAAGACAATATGCAACTTATCACCATGAATTTTATAAATCATTCACTTAAATACCATGAAAAAAACATAAATGCTTGGAAAAGACCACTTACTAGACCAAGTCGCTATGTATGAGGAAACCATAGTTTCATGAAACATCCACTAAAACAAAAATAAAACATCCACTAGTCCAAAGGTGCGCATAAGTACTCCATGATGAAGAGAGAGAAAAGGAATACAAGTAATGATGATTCTCCACAAGTGTGAGTTGTGATTTGAAAAATGAGGAGCAATAGCCTTCTTATATGAGGCAACCCTAACAATATAAACCCTCAAAGACCCTATGACAATAAAACATCCATGATACAAGGTGGATAGGTCATGGTCCACCCCCAAAATAGCCTCAAACACAAAGATACAATGATAATACATCAAAACGTCCCCTCAAAAGGTGACACATGTGGATGTAGAAGCCTCCAAAGGTCATGATGTCATGTTCTAAAGGTGAAAAAGTGCCTCCAAATGCCATGTCCCTCCATGAAAAGGTGAAAGAATCATAAAATGTCATTTCTCATCACCCCAAGGGTCATGTCTCATCACCACTAAGTTTCAACTCATCATCAAGAAGGATGCTCACATGCTAGGTCAGCTCATCAAGCATCAAGCATGATATCATCATCATAAATGGAACATCCAAGGGTTAGGGTTTGATGTCATAGGTGAAGAGGGATCCATGACCTCTCCTAAGAGGTGTGACATCATCTCCAAGTGCAACATCATCCAATGAAACCCTAATATGCTTAGGGGTGCTTTTCCTTACCTATGGGGCTTCATGCCCCCTCAATGGTACATCATGTTGTATATGTAATATCTGTGATCATTTGTCCATCGTCCAATGTCTAGGAGGTTCCCTAGGGTATGTACAATCATCAAAAGGTGCAATGTTCTGCATAAGTGTGCAACGTCCTCCAAATAATGCTCAACGTCCTAGGTATCATCATAAAAACTGTTGAAATTTTGGTATGCTCGTTTAACCATAGACAACGTCACATCATTGTCACTCAACCATAGGAATTCACATATGCCACCCCCGAGCACACTAACCTTTACTTATAATAATTCTGGAAAGCCTACTCCAGAACATACAAATACACCCTAGCTGCTAACACAACAACATCTCAAGACAAGTAGAGCGCTCCTTCTCCAATGGTAGCGCACAAGAGAGAGAGAGTCTCCATATCCACAGAATAAGTGCCATACACAACTGCAGCTGCACTACTCTTTCAACCTTGCACCATACTTAGCAAGAATATCACCAAGAGTTTCATCAGGGGAATCATGGCCAAGAAAATCACTTGATAGCACTAGGGAGAGACCAAGACCAAGAGATGACCATACGCCCTTATTCCTCCTTGCCGTTGCAGCTGCAACTACAACTACAACTCTCCACAAGACTTGCACTTTGATTGGGTATCCAAATGAGCTAAAACATCCTCTATTTATAGTAATATGTCCAGTGAATTTTTTGGTTGGGCTGACCTGACTTTCTAGTAATTATATTTTCTATTTGTCTTTTTCCCGTGGAGCCGACTAGTATTTTTGGAAGATAATATTCTAATATTATTTATTCTACTAGGTCGACTTGTCTTGTAGGGTTTCCACACATCTGTTTAAGGGTTGACTTGCTTCCAGAATATTCTATTCTAAGTCATAGGTTACACATGGAGGTTAATATTTCCCACATCCACCAAAACATCAACACTCCCTCTTAGTTAGGGAGGTATTAACTAACATGTTCTTCATGTAGTGGTCTCAAACACATCCATCCATCTCACATGGCATGGACAAGAATCACATGGTCTTGCATACCAGTTTACATGTAACATCACCATAACCACTCAAGCTATCATATGATCAAACAAATCAAGTATCACCATCATAGCCTCACATGAGCCATCTAGTTGACAAACACCTCCAACACTACTGGTTGGCCCTCCAGCTAGTAACCTCTGATGCTATTGATTGACACTCTAACTGGGAATCATTTCCAACACTACATGTCGACATCTAATTCATACAGAACTAGTAACTCGCCAACTCACGCAAAATCTGACTCAAAAATTTAACAGTCCCTCTTAACGAGGAAGGTATTCCTCTTGGCACGATCATCGTCACTGCTTTTGCACTTCTGCACACCTCGACCATTGTCTTGTTGAATTTCACGAATCCATACATCATAAGAAGTTCTTCACTTTCATTGGAGTAGTGTACCGACCTTTATTGGAGTAGCATACCAACCTGCGCTGGGGTAACATACCAACATGCATTTGAATAACATACCAACCTGCACTAGGGTAACATATAAGCCTACGTTGGAGTATCATACCAACCCGCACTGGGGTAACATACTAGCCTGCGTTGAAGTAGCATACCAATATTGGCTGGGGTAACATACCAACCTGCTTTGGAGTAACATACCAACCTATGTTGGGGTAGCTCCCACTACTGGGGATCACATCACTTCCCGCTACTGGGGAATACATAAATTATCAGTACCAGAGAAAAACATTTGGACCACTCCAATCTTGTCCCTGACAGAGGCTTGGTCAACATATCCTCTACCTGTTTTTCGGTAGCAATATACTGGAGCAAGTGTCTCATCATAGTTTTCTCCCTCTTGCTGGGAGAATCCTCTGGACACAAATCAGGCTTTGTACATCTCTAGGATATTTATCTGCACATGCTTGATCTTGTAGATCAACTTGGAAGTCACCACTAACTTCCTTTCTGGTCTCGGAACCAAGGAAAAGATATATATCCCAGTCCTTCTGACTGGCTTCCTCCTTGGTCATTGTAGCAAAGTCTACTGAAGCAAGGGAATATTCCGATAAGATCTCATATCTCCTAGAAGCCTCTAAAGCTTCAATCTAGCCTTCTCGACCCATGTCATCTATCTGTCAGTTCTAGAAGATGTCTCTCTCTTCCATCCGAATATGAAAGTCTTTGAGTCTCCATTCTCCCTTTGAATATTGACTCCCTCTGAGTCTGTATAATCTTCAAAGTCATCTACTCCTCATGATATGGCTCATCAATGTTGCATCCTTCAAAGTTTCATGGGACCATGCTAGTCTCTTCTTGGTTACTGCAATGATTCTGGGTAGGCCCTTCTGGCTCTACTAACTCTTCCTGATGATTTGAAGAGTGATCAACTGCATTAAAGGGATTTGTTCGGTCATATTTGGAGCCTTTTTCTCCTTACAATCAATCTCCATATGAGATACTATGTATCTCGCAAAATTACCATTATTCGTCTTCTTCTTCTTTGGTACATGGATGTATGCGGTTGTGTACACAACTTCTTATCTGGATAGTCTGCTCTATGTCTCAAATTAGAGACCATCTAATATGTTGTCTCCTGCAACCATCACTATAGCTTCCCTCAGAGTTATCACCTGTGACCTGCCCATAACAAGGACAACAAAGGGAAAAAAAATAGACAAGGATAATACTCTTATAATAATAAAAACAAGGACGAGAACAATAATCACAATAGCTCATTCTCAGAGTTATTGCTTGTGACTTTCTTGGAACAAGAACCAAAATAAAAATACAATAATAATAAATAAGAACAACACTCTTCTAGTGTTGTGATCAATCATTCCTCCATGGTAACCTTCCTGGAACAAGAAAACAAGAACAAAAAGTATAATATCATTTTCATAAGAACATATCTATGTCAACAAGAATAAAAAGACAATCTCATGGTAATCATCATATTATTACCAAGGTGACCTGCCTGGAAGAAAAACAAGAAGTATCTCCTAGAGGAGATGTTAGTTCATCTTGCGACCAAGTACAATAAACATTTATATCAATAGTACTCACATGTTGCCAAGTATTCATTGTATATAGCAATAATATAACCTTTCAAGGATTGTTGTCACAACTAGTAATATAGCAATTATCAAACTTGATATGTGCAAATTGGAAACTTATTAATTTAATCAATCAAACTTGGAACCTAGAGTCTTATCTTCAAGAACAAGTGTTGTTGATTTTCTTTCGAGTCTCCTTCACTCAAGATGACCAGTATTCTCTTCAATCTATCCCTGGTACTTAAGACAATATGCTTTCTTGATAAGAATCCGAGTTAGAGAATATCATGCAAATGAACTCTAAAATATCAACCCTAATCAATCTAATACTTTGACTAGAGTCAACTTATAACTTTAACTTTGAACAGAGGTTACTATAACTTCAATAGATCAAAATACAACTAGATGTTCATAAGATTACAATAATTCCATAACAACTAGATGCTCATAAGATTACAATAATGCCATAACAACTAGAGGCATATGAAAACAATCAAACCTGGAGTGCGTTGTTCCTCTGAATGTGTTGGGTTTGAGATCCCTCTGGATATACGATAGTAAGAGATCCCTTCTTCTGCAATCACACTCAAAATAGTGAAACCGTTTAAATATATATAAGTACATACCTTCGGAAGCGTCGAAAAGTAGTGGCACCATCCGACAGTAGCGACAAGCAATGACGAACCTTAAAACTTAAAAGGTGCTCCAACTTGTAATCTAAAGGTAGCTGAAGATGTACTAGGGAAATGTGTTGGAATTATTGATTATGTGTTGCCATTGATGGCAACATGAGTCAAACATGTACAATAATCATAGGAAAATAAAGATCACCTTGGGGAAGAAGCAATTCATGATCATTGTTGATCATGATAGGATAAAAAATGATCCTATGTTCCTAATGATCAGGAGAGATAGCAGGGAGATTCTACAAAGAATACACATAGAGAATCAAAGCATGCAATGTTAAGGTCTTTGGAAAGGATGAATGAAATCTCACATGGGAGAGCACATTGCAGAAGTGCTATCGGGATTGAAATCCCCACAGTAAAAATACAAAAGAATCGAGGAAGAATCTTGTCCGTTGATATAGTTCTCGGGAAAATCTTGGACCGTCAGATCACACAGAAGCCAGAGCCTACACAGAAGAATCCCTTGTGAAGGATTGTGGAAATCTAATCGTCCATTCAAATTTTGGGAGTAATCGCAACAATCAGATCAATTAGAACCATTGATCAAAGCCAAGTGGAAGGATAACGTATATCAGAACTTCGCCAAAGGAAGAGGCACAAACTAACAAAATCACGCTAGTCGTTAGATCAAGGAGGGACTTCAGATGAATTCTCAACCATCTGATCGAGTTTAGTGGAAGGACAGTGTAAGACATAATATCCCGGAGTCTCGTATTAAACGAACTCATGCAGACCGTTGATCTAAGATTTACTCAAGAGAAATAAGAGCCATTGGATTAGGTGGTCAACTCTAATGCTGACCACTCCAACGAAAAGGAGTCTAAAACATGTAAGTTTACCCGAAGGCGAAATATCGGAAGTCACGAACTCTCGTCGACCGTCAGATCAGAGGAATAATATGAAATCACGTCAAACATTGATATGGAGTGAAAATATTCAGAGCGCGCTAAGGAAGAAGGTGGTCAACTCCGGACTTGACCTACTCTGGCGATAAACAACTCAGATAAACCAAGAACTCTCGAACCCCGGAGTTCCGTAATAAACAAAGGCCATAGGATCAAGACAGTTGAAAATCTACAGTGGTAGATCTATATGGCACTTTGACAATAATCAAAGGATGGTATAAAAGTGCCAAAACTCTTGAACCCATGAAGTACCGAAGCCATGAAGTAAGACATGTTGTAGAAGACAAATGTGACATGTGGCCCAATCGGCTAGTGACAAGTGTCAAGGTATAGTTGGCACATTAGGTATACGAAAGTCATGAATCAAGGTGACATGTGGAAACCACTCAACTAATTCCATGTCAATAGTGATGTCAGCAAGCTATGTCACTCCAGGAGTACATCCTTCAGGGATATCTAGCTTCTCCTACCAAAAAAACTACCCGAAGCGCCGAAGGTCGAAGTCACAAATAGAAAAATACCCAGAGAGCGGGAGTTCCTTTGTGCCTAAGCCCACGGTCCTAGCTCATGGACATGTTAAGATTATTAAGCAAGGAAGTGTTGATATGCACTTCGACGGAATTTTCTCTGGAAGAGTTGGAATATTGCAATGGCTGTAGTCCCAAAACATCGAAGTCCCAAAGTGAACAAGGACTGTCCATCTCAACTGAAGATTAAGTCAGAGCCGTCGATCATCTAAAAACCAAAATTAGTCAAAGTTAAACAAGAAATGGGGTAGTATAGATATGACCATCCATCATAAGGTTATATCAGTGAAGAAGGTTTAGAAGTGAAGATTAAGTTGCGTAGACGTTAGCAAGAAGGAGACAACACATTTTTTGATCGATACCATTGGATGAGACCAAGGAAAAGATCAATGGTGGAACATAACTTCGCCACTACGGGGATAGTTGGAAGCAAGAGGCATAAATATCCCGTAGTCTCGAATCTTTGAAATCCAGGAATAAATGAAAGCCATCCATTTCAATGACTAATTAAGTCGGAACCATCGATCGTCAAGGCTTGAAAATGATTCGGAGCCAACAAAGTTGCGCAAGGATTAGACCAGATTGTCGATCTGAGAATTTTTGGAAGAAAATTTAAATCATATGGTATTGACATACCACTGGGCGTATGATAAGGTAGATATACAGTATAAAAGAATAAGGAAAGAGAAGAGGCGCTAAGGTTAATAAAATCGTGGTCTTAAGCCCACAGTCATTTGGACATAAATGGTTTGAAGGAAGTGCCTATCTGCAGAAATTAATAAATCTATAACAGGAAACTAAACATAAAATAATATACTACTCTTGGAGACTCGCGCCTTGACCTCGCGCCCTGGTAAATCCTAGGGTTTTCTTGAGCGCTACCATGGAAGCTCAAGGAGGGGAGCCGCTGCCCCCTCCTTCTCCCTCCACCTCCTTTCGAAAGATGGTTGCAGCTTGCAGCAAGAAGACGACCTCCGCAGTGCCCCCGAGCTTTGTCAAGAAACTAGACACTATTCCAAAGATTGATCTGCTGCCTGAACTTCCAATGAAAGTATCCCTATCCCTCTCTGAACGCGGACTTGTAGGTCAGTTCATGGGTCTTTGGCCCTCAACCAGATCCACAGACAACTGGATACAGCGAAACTGGAAACCGCTGATCACAAATAGTGTTACGTGCTATGCGGTTAGGAGAGGATACTTCATTTTCGAATTTATCTCTCAGGAGGATAGAGATTTGATCTTCAGAAATGGCCTGTACTTCATGGGCACCCAAGGACTCTACTTGAACCGATGGACCCCAAGTTTTGACCCTGCCTCAGAATTTCCCAAGGATGTTCCAGTCTGGGTAAGACTCCCTAATCTTCCGATTCACTGCTGGAACCCCACCTCACTTCAGGCAATAGGGAATGGGCTAGGACGCTACATTGACTGAGCAGAGCCAAGAGACCAGTACTCCTGCGCGTGGATCTGTGTGGAGGTCGATCTGGAGGTAGGTCTACCCGAGGAAATAAAACTAAAATTCGGTGACTGGCACCACTTCCAAAAGTTGGATTACGAACAACTCCCGTTCAAGTGCAGAGGTTGTCATGAATACGGCCACTTCCAAAGGAACTGCCCAAAGAACCCCCCCACAGAGAAAGCAGGGGAAGAAGGTTGGAAACAGGCCCAGAAGGGGAAATCAAAAGCGAAGGGACAAAGAAATGAACAAACAGTCCCACCGTACGCCAAAACTTCAGGGACCAAGGAAACTGAGAACAGCTTCAGTATCCTGGCTAAAGAAGTCGACGAAGGGGAGCCAGATCCAAGTAAAGACGCGCAAGAGGGAGAAAAAGGAAACCAGAACTCCGAAGACAAAGGAAACCAACCAGAAGAAGAAGAAGGGGCGCAAAATAACTCCCCCCAAAGGTTGGAAGGCAGTCAGAACATAGAGGAAGGGGAGATCTCCATAGGCAGCGACTCAGACGAGGCAAATGAAGTTTGGGTCACCCCAAAGAAAACAGGAAGAGGCTGGAAAACAAAAAAAGCTGAAAGGGACCAGGAAACCTACAAAGATGTCCTCAATGGGTCACAACCCACCATCAAGCAGCTGATTAGCGTTCGCCAAACAAAGAATCAAGCCAAAGCCTCCCAAGGAGGCCATCGCTCCCCTCAAGGTTTATAATGATCATAACCTCCTGGAACTGTAGAGGAATGGGCAGCAAAAGGAAGGAAGAAGCACTCAAGGATATTATCAAAGTCTTGAAAGAAAACATCCTACTGCTCCAGGAGACCAAAATGAGCCAGCAAGACGCACTTAAAACCTTGTTGAATGTATGGAAAGGAAGCCTCGGAGTAGCTGGAAACGCCAGAGGCACCTTAGGAGGACTCTGCACACTGTGGAACACCTCCAAAATAGAATTGCTCAGCTCTGACACATGCATGCACTGGATTCACACCAAAATTCTTCATAAAGACTCGGGTTACCAGGTGAGTGTTTTTAATATCTATGTTCCGCAACATTTGGGGGAAAAGAAACATTGTTGGGAGTCCTTACAGGACTACCTCCAACAAAATAATCTCAACAATATCATTCTTGGTGGGGATCAAAATGTAACCTTAGCTCAGGAAGAAAAGAGAGGGGGTTCCATAGTGAGAGACCCGGCTAGAGAATGGGTAGAGGACTTAGCCTCAGCTTGGGACCTTATAGACATCAAACCGGCCAAGGGACTTTACACGTGGACCAATAAGAGGATCGGTCCTGGGCACATAGCAGCCAGACTGGACATATTCCTAGTACAAAGCTCCCTCCTGCTACTAGGACTCACAAAAAAAATAGAAATTCTGCCCCACAGTGTATCTGATCATAAGCCAATTCGACTAGAAATTAAAAAAGACCAAGTCAGAGGGCCCATCCCTTTCAGATTCAGCCCAACTTGGATACAAGACAAAGACTTCATGGATCTAGTTTCTAAAACTTGGGCCAACGCTGTTCAAGGCTCAGCCTTTTATGTATGGGAGGAAAAAATTAGGAGACTAAAAAGAGCCCTAAAGATTTGGGCAAAGAGCCAGCCAAGTCGAATAGCCGTGCGCATAGCAGCCCAAACCCAGCTCGAGAGCCACCAGCTGAAAATGGAACATCAAGAGGTCACACCAAAAACCTTGCAACAAGAGGACAACCTTCAAAGGCAATAGCACAAAGCCTGCAGAGTGGAGGAAGGCTATTGGAGGCAGAAATCAAGAAGCCTATGGCTGAAAGAGGGAGACCGAAACACAAGTTATTTTCACAAACAAGCGGAAGAAAGGAAACAATACAAGGCAGTTACAGAAGTTCAAGTCCAGAATAAAACAATTCCAGATCCAGAGGGCATAAAACAAGCAGCCTATGAAGCTTTTGAGACGCTCTATACAGAACCACAAGGAACAGAAATGGACCATCAGAGGTACCCATTCATTGTTATCCCATAGCTCATAAATGAGGATACCAACAACAAGTTGACAAGGGAGGTAACGCAGCAAGAGATAAAGGAGGCCCTTGATCAGATGAACCCAGACAAGGCCCTTGGGCCGGATGGGTTCACTGCCAGATTCTATCAGCAATGCTGGAATATAATAAAAAAGGATCTAACCAAAATGATTAAAAAATCGCAGCAGAGCAACAAGCTAGGGGGAAGCACAAATTCATCCTTCCTGGCACTCATCCCGAAAGAAAAAGGAGCATTTTCCTTCAACTGCTTCAGGCGCATATCCCTATGCAACACAAGCTATAAAATCCTCGCCAAAGTTATATCCAATCGACTCAAGGCACTCCTCCCTATGATCGTTCCTGAAAATCAAGGCAACTTTGTCAAAGGAAGGCATATTGCCGATAACATCATCCCGGTTCAAGAGGATATCCACTCCAGTGTCCGAAGGAAAGACAAAGGTATGGTTATTAAACTGGACCTTGCTAATGCCTTTGATAGAGTCAGACATGAATTTTTATTTGAAGTCATGAGGAAGTTTGGTTTTGATTCGAAATTTGTAAATTGGATAAAAGCCTGCATCGGATCACCATGGATAGCCCCGTTGGTGAATGGGAAGGTAACAAATTTTTTCAAAGCCTCCAGGGGTTTAAGACAAGGGTGCCCCCTCTCGCCCCTGCTCTATGCAATTCAAGCAACAGTCCTAAGCTACCAGCTGGGAAACTCCCAAGTTCACAAAAACCTCCAGGGACTAAGAATAGTGCAAGGGGTGAAAGACATAAACCACACACAATTCGCAGACGATACACTGCTGTTGGGAGGAGCAAGTCCAATAATAGCAAAAAAGTTTAAGGAAGAACTGGACGCTTAGGCAGCAGCCTCCGGAAGTGAAATCAGCCAGGCCAAGAGTAACATCTATGGATGGAACATCACGCCAAATGAAATGCTGGGAATAACAAGAGTTCTAGGGATGGAAGGGCATACTAATTGGGAGGACTTTAAATACCTGGGAATCCCTATTTTTAAAACTGCCCCTAGACCCTCTCACTGGAACCATCTGGTAGAAAAACTAAAGAATAAATTTTCCTCATGGGGGGCGAACTGGTTAAATTTAGCAGGGAAGGCAGTTCTGATAAAATCTATGGTGTCCAACATCCCTATCTATCAGAGCTCGCTGTTGTTAGCCCCTGCCACAGTCATCCAAAGAATCAAAGCTTTTTAAAGACGCTTCTTGTGGGAAGGAGGAAGGCAGGCAAGGAGAAAACTGCACTTGATAAGCTGGGAAAAAACTTCCAAGTCCTTCCTGGAAGGGGGACTCAATTTTAAAAAAACCAGAGTTCAAAATCTGGCCTTGGGGGAAAAGCTGCTCTGGAAGATGGTCGCCGACAAACCTTCTTGGAGTAAACTCGCACTTTGGAGGAAATATTTTCGGGGGCCAAGGGACAAAAGCTTAGAGTTTCCATGCAAAGAAACAAAAAGCTCCCCTATCTTTGCACTCTGCAAAAAGGCGCTTCCTCATTTCAGCCCTCACCTCACTTGGGTGGCAAAGAATGGTAAGAAAATTAGAATCTGGGAAGAATCAATAATGGGAGACCCACCTCTAGAGCTCCGACAGGACCTACTGTGCCTCAAAAACTGGATGGACAGTCAAAACATTGTGACTCTTTCCGACATTTCAATCCGGGGGGCAGACATGCTTCAAACCTGGCAAGGGTGGGGCGTGCCAAACAAACCAGCTGCTCTAGACCGTCACTGGTGCGCCCTCAATAGATGTCTTCAAGGGAAGGCCCCTCTAAAAAAGAAAGGTAAAGACGAAAGAGGATGGGGAAGGAATGCAAGGGCCTACACCACTGCAGAAGGCTACCAACTCTTCAACAACGTCCCCACTGTTATGCCTAATCCGACACTCTGGAAGGCAATCTGGCAGTCTAACTCTCTCCCAAAAATTGACCTCTTCATTTGGACCCTGGCGCACAAGAGTATCCAGATAGGGGAGAACCTCAGAAGACGTGGCTGGGAAGGAACCTACAGGTGTCCCCTCTACCTTCTGGCGGAAGAAACCACATACCATCTTCTCTTAAATTGCGGTTTTTCAAAAGAAGTCTAGATGATGGCAACAGGCCCCCAAATTGCCCTCAATCTTCCCCCTGATTTAATAAACCTCCTTCTCCACTGGAACTCTTTTTACCCTTTCGCTGTCAAGGGGAGAACCCAAGCTTTCTTACTGTGGGAAATGCTTCCAAATTTTATCATGTGGAACCTTTGGCTAGAAAGGAACCATAGAATCTTCAGAGATAGCCAAAGAAGTGCAGCCATAGTCGTCACCAAAATTCAAGCTCTATTGGGTGAATCAACTCCTTATCTATGCACTAAAATCAAGAATCATAAGTTGGAAGAAGAAGAGGAGCGATGGATAAGCCAGGTCAAGATACAAGGTCTCGAGACCCGAAAATCAAGAGATCCAGTCAAAGAAGACTGGGATATTAGGAAGAGAAAGTAGGATTTTGCCAATTGGAAAAGCGAAATAAACACACCTATTCTCTTCTTTGACTGGGCCTCGAAAGGAA
>ML814393.1:59459-84236 GCA_009831015.1 Picea engelmannii | reverse complement strand
AGTCCTGATTTTGCGGGAGCTGTTACGGCCAATTGGTGAAGAATTTGGCGAAACCGAAGGATTTTTTTGTCCAACACATGCCCATATACAATAACCTCCTTCATGTTTTTCCCATGTGTCAGCGTTGAAGAGAAAAGGATGTTTGTTCGGACCCCTTTTTCGCAGAAATTAGGCTTGTCTTTCATGGTGGACAGTTCCAGATTTTGGGGGATTTGTGGCTATTTTTGGCCGAGGCGGTTAAAAACGACTCACACAACTTGATGGAAAGATCTATCCTATTTATAGAGATTATTTTTAATGTAAAAGGGTGGATCAATCGAGGACCATGATTTAAAATTTTGTAAAACAGCTCGCTGAGCTTTGTGTGTTTTTTCATCAATTCAATTAGACAGTGCTATGCTACAGGATTCTTGTGACTATTTCGACTGGTGATGTGCGTCCCTCTGTGTTAATTTGTTTCTCTGTTAATCATAATTAATGTCTTCCTCTGAATTATTCCAAGAATATTAAGAACATAATTGGTTTTAATGCACCCTCTGTCTCTGGCTTGGTATAGTTTTTTTATGTTTTCCACTGAAGATTAAACTCAAAATTCTTAGTTGCTGTGTGTTTAATTGGATTCCTTGACCTGTTTCGTCTCACCCATTTCATTTAAATTAAAGGATCTAGTGAGTTGTCTACCTTGCCCTGCAAATATTAGCCTGTTAACATGGGTTTTTGATCATTCGTTGCAGTGACTCCATAGCCCATGGTTTTTTTTCTCTGCCCATACTCAAAATCCATAAACAAACCTATGTTCTTCATAGCTAGCCTAATATTCTCTTCAAACAAAGTTATACCAGATAGAGATATCCCTCTCTGAGTCTTAGAGGGCTAGATCCAAGACTCGAAGTGGTTTTGATGTTGCCTCTGTGACTGCCATCACAGCCTTGGGCAAATTACAGAGTTCTAACAGAATGACGACTCCACTGGGGACTCTCCCCAGTTGTACACTTCAAAGCTCCAAATATGATCACTGATGGTGGACAGTGACCAGACACTAGAAGGCTGAGATCATTTACCTGGCGACTCCAATCATCTCCAGACAGTGCCAACTCAAAGACTCCACTAGAGGAAGAACCTAAAGCATGGACAAGCAGCCTAGAAAGACCAGGTACTCAAGCTCAAATTATATTCATGATATTGTTGGTTTCATCTGCAGTTACTTTCTCTCTTATCATGATCCTGGTCCAGAGTATATTGCTGAAATTCAGGATGATCATTTTCAACCTGAAGAGCCTCAAGAGATCATATCCCCAATTGTATATTATGTACATACTCATACACCTGTGCACATCCCAGATGCACCTGTAGAAACCCCAGTGAGACATAAGCCTCCTGCTTTATCTCCTACTCTTGCTAAACCTCTGGATGGTTGTGAGCCTCTTGCTTCACCTCCTGTACCTCCCAAAATCCCAGACAAATACAAGCCCCTAGATTTTCCTCCTATCCTCCATGACCTC
This sequence comes from Picea engelmannii, assembly GCA_009831015.1. Taxonomy (NCBI): domain Eukaryota; kingdom Viridiplantae; phylum Streptophyta; class Pinopsida; order Pinales; family Pinaceae; genus Picea; species Picea engelmannii. The sequence continues at coordinate 82,734 of ML814393.1, read as the reverse complement.
CCTACAAATTACACCAATAATCTGCCTAGGTTTGATGGTGAAAATGGGAAGATCACTGCTGAAAAACATATTCAAAACCTTGAGGATTTCCTTGAACTTTATGAGGTTGAAGATGATGATGTCTGTATCAGGATTTTCGCCCTGTCTTTGCAAGGTAAAGTTAAGAATTGGTATAGAAATCTGCCAGCTGCAAATATAAGAAATTTTCATCAATTTATGCAAGTTTTCCTAGATAGATGGGCGGTCATGGGAAATGTTTTCCTCATCCTAGAAGAGTATGACCACTTGAAAAGAAAGCCAGGGGAAACGGTACAACAATTTTCCGCAAGGTTCAATAAGATATATCATGCAATGCCTACTGATATAAGACCACCCTCGGGATCAACACATTTGCATTTCCCAGATGCCTTCAATCCTGAGATGGCATTCCAATTAAGAGAAAGGAACACTGCAACCCTAGAAGAAATGCAAAATATCGCATTCGATGTGGAAGCTAACCTGCTGGACAAGAAGGCAAAGCTAGAAGCAGTAAGAAAACAAAAAAACAAAAAAGGAGCATGCAATATCCTTAGAAGTAAAGATGGATATTCTGACGAACACTGTAAATGAAATGCTACACAAGATTAATAGGAAAGATGAAATTGCTTTCCAAAAGCCTCATTTATCATCGAATCTAGAAAGAAAAAGAATAAATGTCCACAAAAACTTAGCATCCCAACCCCTTTATCCTAAACCACCGGAGGATTTCTTCATGTACTCAATTCACAACACAACCAAAGAAGAAGTTCAAAGTCGGGTGGTGGTGGAAAATTCTCCGGAGATGATATGCATGTTTGATGACCCCCCCTATATAGATAATATGCCCGGATATGATCTTTAGTATGGTGACTATCTAGTTGAGATTGAACATGATTTTTCAAAGCAACCAGTATTATCTTCATGGGAGGAAGAAGCCTAGTTATCACAATGCACAGATGACAATCAGATTTTGCATATCCAACAAGATTGCAAGGAAGATGACGTAGAAAATTTCCCAAGAAATGCAGAATGTCTGCCTCTGTGTTTTGCCTCATTGTTAAGGGAACATTACAAATAGGTCATGAATAAAAAGAATGAGGAAAACGAGGTAAACACTGAAGCTAATCCAGAGGTGCAGTCCTTGAGCCTTTTTGAAGGTCAAGTCTCAGATGAAATCATGAAGCCTGAAACAGATAATGAATTGATCCATTGTAATTCATTGCCGCTGTGTCCTATTTATTTTCAAATCGTGAGAGGGAATCTTGGTCGGATTCTGGTTGAAAATCACAGTGTGAACCATGAAGTACCAGGAAGGCCAATACCACCACCATCCAAAACATTTTATGACCCTATAGTTGATATTCTGGATGATGTGTGTTTTCAAAGTCTAGCTCCATTTACTCCAAATGAATTAAAACATTGTTATGATATGGACATGTTCAGACAGTTTACCCCACTGTCTGGTGCAACAGAGGCATCACTTCAGAAACCATCAGAGCATCCACAGTCATATAAAGAAGTGTTGAAAAACACAAAAGGCATAGGTGAAAAATTGAGTCTTGATGCTGAATTGTTTGAAGTTGAAAATCAAAGGATGGGCCAAACCTATATTGATCCTGTAAATACATATATGGAATTTTTTTTCAATACATGATATTTTTCCATTTCCAGTGTTTTTCCTATTGTTCAGGTTTATCAAATCTTATATAAGGAAAAGCAGGTAGGAAATTACTCTCAAGCATGAGTAACAGACTTATTTTTGAGTTTCATCACAGACAGTGAAAGAACAGAGCCACTAGATCAACTGTTGGATTGGCTGCATTGGCATTTTTCCATTACCTAGCTGAGCAATGGTTGCAGTAGGATAGGTAGCAGTTTTTAATAAGCTCAACATTCCGAGCATCTCTATTTCAACAATGTTTATTTTAATTTGGTTTCAGTTGCAAGATCAAAACAGGTACAGGTTGCAAAATAAGATTTTGGGACCAGCCCAAAGAATAAAGCACCGGTCTGCATGTTCAGAGTTCAGTGGTTCTTGACACCTCCTGAAAGAGCTGCCATCCCTAGGTGGAGCCTATGTTGGGGACCTATAATCATAGGTAACTCGATTCTTCGACTGTTGATTTGGCGTTTCTCTCATGATGACGAAGTTTGGCTCGGTTGATCTCGTTTCTCCCCTCCATTCATTTTGCTCGCTCCCCCATCACCCTGCTGCATCCTTTATCCACACTGCGCCCTCACTCCCTTGTGTTTTTCCCCCGTTGACTACCTATGGCCAATCTTACCCCTCCATGAATAAACAGACTCAGGTTAAAAACATTAAGTTAACAATACTAGTAATAAAGTTTAGTATAGGATAATTTAAAATAAAATGGTTAGACTAACTATTAATTAATCAATAATTAAGTTAGTTTAATAACTAAGTTAGTTTTTAGATTAAATAAAATATATAACAAAAAATAATAATAAAACAAATTAAAATATAATACAAATTATAATAAACATACATAATAAATAAAATATATTAAAACAAAAACATAAAACAATTAAAAAATATAAAACAAAAAACAAACATATAAAACAACGAAACTTGAAAAAAAACAAAATAAAAAATATAATAATTAAAATAAAGAAACTTAATAAAACATTTAATAAAAAACAAAAAAATTAAAAACCAAACGCACTACCCTAAGTCTACCCCCGTACACTCTTATATCCCCAACGAATTAAATCAACAGATGTGAATTATTCCGGACCCCCCCTCGCCATCCAAAGTTTAACGAGAGGGGGGGGTTCGGAATGGTAGTTTCAATTAAACCACCATTGGACACTTGTCAGCCCCATATGCCATTGGACCCCCCCCTTAAAACCACTTACCACCTCAGGGGGTCTGGAATACCACCCATCCCAAAAAAAACCACTTTCCTCATTTTTCGCCATTTTTGCCTATTTCGGTACGTCTTCTTTCAAAATGGATTATGGGCAAATGAAGACGTATTTTAAAAATCCGAGAGAGGGTTTTTCTCAACACGGGCTGAATAACAAAAACCTCTCTTAGTTTTTTCACCGGTACCACGAGCAGGGAGAATCAAAGCCATCTTCGAGGCCCTTTTTTTCCAGATTTTCACTTTTCTGTTACAGTCCTGATTTTGCGGGAGCTGTTACGGCCAGTTGGAGAAGAATTTGGCGAAACCGAAGGAGGTTTTTGTCCAACACATGCCCATATACAATAAAATCCTTCATGTTTTTCCCAGGTGTCATTTTTTAAGAGAAAAGGATGTCTGTTCGGACCCCTTTTTCGCAGAAATTAGGCCCGTCTTTCATGGCGGACAGTTCCAAATTTTGGGGGATTTGTGGCTATTTTTGGTCAAGGTGGTTAAAATCGACTCAAAAAACTTGATGGGGATACCTCTCGTATTTATAGATATGATTTTTAATCTAAAAGGGTGGATCAGTGGAGGACCATGATTTAAAAGTTTGTAAAACAGCTCGCTGATCTTTGTGTGTTTTTTAATCAATTCAATTAGACAATACTATGCTACAGGATTCTTGTGACTATTTCGACTGGTGATGTGCATCCCTCTGTGTTAATTTGTTTCTCTGTTAATCATAATTAATGTCTTCCTCTGAATTATTCCAAGAAGATTAAGAACATAATTGGTTTTAATGCACCCTCTGTCTCTGGCTTGGTATAGTTTTTTATGTTTTCCACTGAAGATTAAACTCAGAATTCTTAGTTGCTCTGTGTTTAATTGGATTCCTTGACCTGTTTCATCTCACCCATTTCATTTAAATTAAAGGATCCAATGAGTTGTCTACCTTGCCCTGCAAATATTAGCCTGTTAACATGGGTTTTTGATCATTCGTTGCAGTGACTCCATAGCCCATGGTTTCTTTTCTCTGCCCATACTCAAAATCCATAAAAAAACCTATGTTCTTCGTAGCTAGCCTAATATTCTCTTCAAACAAAGTTATATCAGACAGAGAGATCCCTCTCTGAGTCTTAGAGGGCTATATCCAAGACTCGAAGTGGTTTTGATGTTGCCTCTGTGACTGCCATCACAGCCTTGGGCAAATTACAGAGTGTTAACAGGTTGGAATTGGAAGCCATCAACTTCAAAAGGATTCAACCAGAAAACAAGGAAGAAATCAAAAGATTGAAGACTGAAGTTGTTGATCTAACAAAAGATATAGAAGAGTTAAAGACATATGAAAAAACTAATAACTTCACAGATATCTTGGATGATAAAGAGGAAATAGTCATTAATCTAAAGACTCAAGTTGAAGGAGCTAAGGAAAAAGAAGAATCCTTGAAGATTCAGTTGACTAAAAAGGAAGAAACATGTCACATGCTGGAAATATAAGTTATCAACCTCAAAAAGAAGAATGAAAAGACAAAAGAAACTGTCAAATTCTAGAACAACTCATATATCCTAGATAGGATTTTGAACAGTCAAAGACCAATTGATGAAAAAAACGGTCCGGGATACAATAAAAAAGGTGGAAAATGGAGCACCATTCAAAAACATGATAAATTATCATACTCGTCAAAAGAAAAAAAGGTACAGTCACAAAACTAAAAAAAACCATGAACTTTGTTAAGGAAGGAAGCTATAAAATTATAAAACAAGAAACATATCAAAAGACAAACTTCTCATGTCACAACAGACCCAAGTGTGGAAACACCTTCAATGGTTATTGCTTTTCTTGTAATAAATTTGGTCACAAAGCATTGTAATGCAAGAGTCCTGAAAAGAAAAATTAAGGAAGGTCCAATAACTCAATGAGATGTTGGAGATACAATTATGTTGGACACACATCGAAGTTTTGTCATACAATGAGATGTTACAACTGTGATAGGTTTGGTCACAAATCCCAAAACTGCAGAAAATCAAGAAGTCAATCCATGAGAAATAATTCATACAAGTCAGGAAGAAAATCTAATGCAAGTTCGAAGAAAAAAAGAACTGTCAAGTCTCAAAGAACAAATCTAAAAAGATAGATCCTACAAACAAAATATCTCATGAAAAGGTATGGAGAATAAAATCTGAAATAGAAAGCAAGAGAGATGATCTTGCACCTAAAAATGAAAAAGTTTCACTTACACAGAATGGTGATGAAAATTCAATAGCATATCAACTAGAATAATCGAGCAGTGAAAATCTTGGAAGTTTTCCAATGTTATTTTCATGAACTACTAAATTTCCCCTCAACAGAAAATATGAATAAAAGGAAGGAGGAAGGATTTTACAACATGATTTGGTGGAAGTACTACAAAATACTACTAAAGTATGGTATGATTTAAACCCAATGAGGAATTTCCAAAGGAATGAAAAAATTATGAAGAGGACTTAACAAACAACAGATGAAAGTACCAATTCAATCTTATTTATACAAGACAAAAGTTGAAGTTGGTGTCTGCAGAATCGAAGGGTTGTGAATAAGATATTAATTTGGTTGAAGAATGTAAATTAAATTAATTGGTATATATCAATGGTATTCTTGTGAAAGATCAGAATATGAACAAGAATAAAGAAACAAATCAAGAAGATTAGTAAGATTCACACCTTTTCCCTTTAGGACAAAGGAGAAGACAATAAAACCCTATGAAATAGTAAAAACTCAGGGGGAGGATTTAATTTGGTCATCAAATGAGGAAGTCATTGGATTACATTTAAAAGACTTGATCATTACAAAAAATTGGTATCAATAAGACTACCTATTTGAATACAAAATCCCAAGAGATTGAGATAACAACTGACACATCCACAGGGGGAGAAAAACAATAAAAAACTAACTCTTTGTCAATGATGTCAAAGGGGGAGAAAAACAGTAAAACAAATTTGTTATTAGTATTTGGTATAAGTAAAAGTTCAATCCTCCAACATGAAAATGAGATCAGTGATAGGGGGTCCAAAAGTATTTGTTTTACAAATATGTTTCCCTCAATGCAAAAGGGAGATGTTGTTGGCATTATTGATTATGTGTTGTCATTGATGACAACATGAATCAAACATGTACAATAATCAGAGGAAAAAAATATCACCTTGGGGTAGAACCAATTCGTGATCACTATTGATAACGATAGGGTCAACAATGACCCTATGTTCCTAAAGCTTAGGAGAGATAGTGGAGAGATTCTACAAATAATACACACACATAATTAGAGCATGCAATGTCAAGGTATTTGGAAAGGATGAAGGAAAGATCAGAAGGGAGAGCACATTGCAGAAGTGCTATCGAGATTGAAATTCCCACAGTAAAACTCCAGAAGAATCAAGGAAGAATCCTGTCTGTTGATATAGTTCTCAGAAAAATCTTGAACCGTCAAATCACGTAGAAGCCAGAGTCTACACAGAAGAATCCCTTGTGAAGGATCATGGAAATCTAATTGTCCATTCAAATTTCGGGAGTAATCAAAACCATCAGATCAGTTAAAACCATTGATCAAATCCAAGTGGAAGGATAGTGTACATCGGAACTTCGCCACTTCGGCGAACATTGGAGATAAGGCAGAGGCACAAACTCACGAAGTCACAAAATCCCACCAATTGTTAGATCAAGGAGGGACTTCACATGAATTCTCGACCATCTGATCGAGTTTAGTGGAAGGATAGTGTTAGCCATAATATTTCAGAGTCTCATATTAAACAAACTCATGCAGACCATTGATCTAAGATATCCTCAGGAGAAATACGAGCCATTGGATCAGGTGGTCAACTCTGGAGTTGACCACTCTGACGAAATGGATTCTAAAACAGGTAAGTTTACCTAAAGACCGAAGCCCCGAAGTCATTAACTCCCGTTAACCGTCGAATCAGAGGAAGAATAGTAAATCCCGTCGACCGTTGATGTGGAGTGAAAATATTTAGAGCACGCTAAGGAAGAAGGTGGTTAACTTCGGCCTTGATCTACTCTGGCAATAAATAGCTCAGATAAACCAAAAAATCCCAAACCTCGGAGTTCTGGAATAATCAAAGGCCATAAGATCAAGACAATTGAAAATATACGGTGGTAGATCTATTAGGCACTTCAGAAATAATCGAAGGATGGTATAAAAGTGCCAAAACTAATGAATCCACGAAGTAAGATTGTGGCAGAAGATAAATATGACATGTGGCCCAATCGTCTAGTGACAAGTGTCAAGGTATAGTTGGCACATTAGGTATACGGAAGTCATGAATCGAGGTGACATGTGGAAACCACTCAACTAGTGCCACATCAACAGTGACATCAACAAGCTATGTCACTACGGGAGTACATCCTTCGGGGATATCCAACTTCTCCTACCAACAAAACTACCCAAAGCGTCGAAGGCCGAAGTCACGAATAGTCAAATACTCGGAGAGCGAGAGCTCCTTTGTGCCTAAGCCCAACGTCCTAGCGCTTGGACATCTGAAGGTTATTACGCAAAGATGTGTTGATACACACTCCGGTGGAATTTTCTCCAGAAGAGTTGGAAGACTACAAAGGTCGGAGTCCTGAAACGTAGAAGTCTTGAAGTGAACAAAGACCATCCATCTCAACTAAAGATTAAGTTAGAGCCGTCGATCATCTAAAAACCAAAATTTGTCAAAGTTAAATGAGAAATGGGGTAGTATAGATCTGACCATCCTTCATAAGGTTAGATCACCGAAGAAGGTTTAGAATCACATATTAAGTTGCGTAGACGTTAGCAAGAAGGAGACAACATGTTTGTTGATCGGGACCATTGGATGAGACCAGGGAAAAGATCAACGATGGAACAAAACTTCACCACTCTGAGGATTGTTGGAAGCAAGAGGCATACATATCTCGGAGTCCCGAATCTCCTAAATCCAGGAATAAATGAAATTTGTCCATTTCAATGACTAATTATGTCAGAACCATCGATCGTTAAGGCTTGAAAATTTTCCGGAGCCAACAAAATTGCGCAAGGATTACACTAGACCGTCGATCTGAGAACTTCCGGAAGAAAAGTTAAATCATATGGTATTGACATACCATCGGGCATATGATAAGGTAGAGATACAGTGTAAAAGAATAAGGAAAGAGAAGACGCGCCGAGGTTAATAAAATCATGGTCTTAAGCCCATAGTCAGTTGGACATAAATGGTTTGAAGGAAGCGTCTATCTGCAGAAATTAATAAATCTATAATAGGAAACTAAACAGAAAAGAATAAGTGCAAATTAAGACTACAAAGGATTTGAAGTCTTTTTAGTTAAAATAAATAGAAGCCTTAATGAAAAATACTTAGAATTAATTAAATGAAGAGGTGCACTGTTTTATAATGAAAAGACATATGGATTCAATATATACCTATTGGAAGATTATATAAAGAGAAAATTGTGGTGAAAATAAAGTGTCTTGGTGGATTATATATATATATATATATATATATATATATATATAATGGATTGAATGAAAGTTCATTATATCTGGTTGGTGCTTGTTTACAAGTTGAGTTTTGTTATGAGTGTTGGATTCCTTACATTTGGATCTGAGAACTACAAGTTGGGTCTTGTATTTGAGAGTTAGATCTTTCATATTCAGTTGAAGTTGAAGATATTAAAAGATTGCTTTTATTTGTATTCATTCAAGATAAATAAATAAAGAAAAATATTTTATCTAATTCATGTAGTTTGTGTTACACATGTTATGAATAATAATTGAGCTGCATATATCTTATTCAGTTAATTAAATTAATCAATGAAAGTGTGAAAAGAAGTCAAAAGTTCCAGACACTGATTCACCCCCCCCCACTTAGTGTCAGTGTGTGTTTCAACAATTGTTATCAGAGCCGGTACCTTCATCACAGTTTCAACACTGGAAGGTAGATACTAAAGAAATGGGTGGACAAATGCCTCTCCCCACAAATGAAGCTCCCTTATTTGATGGAACATACTACTCTTAATGGAGGGAGGGAATGAACAGTATCTGAAGTCAAGAGGATCTGGTGTTTTGGATTCAATAGTATCTAAACCTTGGTACTCAACTACCTCAAAGAACAAATCCAAAACTGCAAAATAAGACAAAGAAGAAGAAATCAAAAGATTGAAGACCGAAGTTGCTAATCTAACAGAAGAAATGGAATAATTAAGGACACATGACAATAAAAGAAAAGAAGTACTAGAAGAGACAAAAGAAATGGTCATCTATCTAAAAAATTAAATTGAAGAAGCCCAAAAGATCCAATTAACTAAAAAAGAAGAATCACGTCACATGTTAGAATTGGAAATTATTAACGTCAAAAAGATAAATGAAAGTACTAATGTAACTCTAATGACTCAAATTGAAGAAGCTAAGAAAAATGAAGAAGCACATAAGATCCAATTAACTAAAAAGGAAGAATCATGCCACAGGTTGGAATTGGAAGCCATCAACCTCAAAAGGATTCAGCTAGAAAACAAGGAAGAAATCAAAATATTGAAGAATGAAGTTGTTGATTTAACAAAAGATATAGAAGATTTAAAGACACATGACAAAACTAATAACTGCACATAATTCTTGGATGATACAGAAGAAATAGTTATCAATCTAAAGACTCAACCTGAAGGAGCTAAGGAAAAAGAAGAAGCCTTGAAGATTTAGTTGACTAAAAAGGAAGAAACATGTCAAATGTTGGAAATGGAAGTTATCAACCTCAAAAATAAGAATGAAAAGACAAAAGAAACTGTCAAATTCCAGAACATCTCATCTATCCTAGATAGGATCTGAAATAGTCAAAGACCAACTGATGACAAAACCGGTCTTGGATACAATAAGAAAGAAGAAGGTGGAAAATTGAGCACTATTCAAAAACATGATAAAAGATCATACTCCTCAAAAGAAAAAGGTACAATCACAAACCTAAAAAAAACCATGAACTTTGTCAAGGAAGGAAGCTATAAAAGTAAAAAACAAGAAACATATCAAAAGAAAAACTTCTCATGTCACACCAGACCCAAGTATGCAAACACCTACAATGGTTATTGCTTTTCTTTTAATAACTTTGGTCACAAAGCATTGGAATGCAAGAGTCCTGAAAAGAAAAATTCAAGAAGGTCCAATTACTCAATGAGATGTTGGAGATGCAATTATGTTGGCCACACAACAAAGTTTTGTCATACAATGAGATGTTGCAACTGTGATAGGTTTGGTCACAAATCCCAAAACTGTAGAAAATCAAGAAGTCAATCCATGAGAAATAATTCACACAAGTCAGGAAGAAAATATAATGAAGGTTGGAAGAAAAGAAAAAATGACAAGTCTCAAAGAATAAATCTAGAAAAGAAAGATCCTACAAACAAAATATTTCATGAAAATGTATGGAGAAGAAAATCTGAAATATAAAGCAAGAGAGATGATCTGGCACCTGAAAATGAAGAAATTTCACTTACACAGAATAGTGATGAATCTTCAATAGCATAACAACCAGAAGAATTGAGCAGTAAAAATCTTGGAAGTTTTCCAATGTTATTTCTATGAACTACTAAATTCCCCCTCAACATAAAATATGAATAAAAGGAAGGAGGAAGGATTTTACAACATGATTTGGTGTAAGTACTGCAAAATAATACTAAAGTATGGTATGATCTAAACCCAATAAGAAATTTCCAAAAGAATGAAAAACTTATGAAGAAGACTTAACAAACAACAGATGAAAGGACCAATTCAATCTTATTTCTAAAGGACAAAAGTTGAAGTTGGTTTCTGCAGAATCGAAGGACTGTGAATAAGATATTAAATTGGTTGAAGAATGGAAATTAAATTAATTGATGTAGATCAATGGTATTCTTGTGAAAGATCAGAATATCAACAAGAATAAAGAAACAAATCAAGAAGATTAGTAAGATTCACACCCTTGTCCTTTAGAACAAAGGAGAAGACAGTAAAACCCTATGAAACAGTAAAAACTCAGGGGGAGTATTTAATTTGCTCATCAAATGAGGAAGTCATTGGATTAGGTTTAAAAGACTTGATCACTACAAAAAATTGGTATCAATAAGACTACCTATTTGAACACAAAATCCCAAGAGATTGAGATAACAATTGGCACATTCACAGGGGGAGAAAAACAATAAAAAATTTACTCTTTGTCATTGATGTCAAAATGGGAGAAAAACAGTAAAACAAATTTGGTATAAGTAAAAGTTCAATCCTCCAACTTGAAAATGGGACCAGTGATAGGGGGACCAAAAGTATTTGTTTTACAAATATGTTTCCCTTAATGCCAAAGGGGAAGATTGTTGGCATTATTCATTATGTGTTGTCATTGATGGCAACATGAGTAAAACATGCACAATAATCAGAGGAAAAGAAAGATCACCTTGGGGCAGAAGCAATTCATGATCATTGTTGATCACGATAGGATCAACAATGATCCTATGTTCCTAAAGCTCAGGAGAGATAGCGGGGAGATTCTACAAAGAATACACACACAAAATCAGAGCATGCAATGTTAAGGTATTTGGAAAAGATGAAGGAAAGATCAGAAGGGAGAGCGCATTGCATAAGTGATATCGGGATTGAAATCCCCACAGTAAAACTCCAAAAGAATCAAGGAAGAATCTCGTCCATTGATATAATTATCGGGAAAATATTGGACCGTGAGATCACGCAGAAACTAGAGCCTACACAAAAGAAGCCCTTGTGAAGGATTGTGGAAATCTAATTGTCCATTCAAATTTTGGGAGTAATCAAAACCATTAGATCAATTAGAACCATTAATCAAAGCATAGTGGAAGGATAGCATACATCGGAACTTCACCACTTCGGCGAACATTGGAGATAAGGAAGATGCACGAACTCGCGAAGTCACAAAATCTTGTCAGCCGTTAGATAAAGGAGGGACTTCTGATGAATTCTCGACCATCCGATTGAGTTTAGTGGAAAGACAATGTAAGCCACAATATCTAGGAGTCTCAGATTAAACAAACTCATGAAGACCGTTGATCAAATATCTCCTCGGGAATAATACGAGCCGTTGGATTAGATGGTCAACTCCAGCGCTGACCACTCCATCGAAAAAGAGTCTAAAATAGGTAAGTTTACCCGAAGGCCGAAGTCCTGAAGTCAAGAACTCTCGTTGACCGTTAGATCAGAGGAAGAATAGGAAATCCCTTCAACCATTGATCTGGAGTGAAAATATTCAGAGCACGCTAAGGAAGAAGGTGGTCAACTCCGGGCTTGATCTACTTTGGCGATAAACAACTCAAATAAACCAAGAACTCCCGAACCCCAGAGTTCCGGAATAAACAAAGGTCATAGGATCGAGACATCTATTCGACACTTCGACAATAATCGAAGGATGGTACAAAAGTGAAAAAACTCCCGAAGCCACGAAGTAAGACATGTGGAAGAAGACAAATATGACACATGGCCCAATCGACTGGTGACAAGTGTCAAGGTATAGTTGGCACATTAGGTATATGAAATCCATAGATCAAGGTGACACGTGGCATCCATTCAAATAGTGTCATGTCAACAGTGACGTCAGTAAGCTACGTTAGTCTGGGAGTACATCCTTTGGGGATTTCCAGCTTCTCCTACAATCAAAACTACCCAAAGCGACGAAGGCTGAAGTCACAAATAGTCGAATACCTAGAGAGCGGGAGCTCCTTTGTGCCTAAGCCCATGGTACTAGCTCCTAGACATGTGAAGGTTATTAAGCAAGGAAGTGTTGATACACACTTTGATGGAATTTGCTCTGGAAGAGTTGGAAGACTGCAAAGGCCGGAGTCCTGAAACACCGAAGTCCTGAAGTGAATAAGGACCGTCCATCTCAATTGAAGATTAAGTCGGAGTTGTCGATCATCTAAACACCAAAATTAGTCAAAGTTAAATTAGAAAAGGTGTAGTATAGATCATTCCATCCGTCATAAGGTTAGATAAACGCAGAATGTTTAGAAGCGCAGATTAAGTTGCGTAGACGTTAACAAGAAGGAGACAACACATTTGTTGATCGAAACCATTGGATGAGACCAGGGAAAATATCAACGGTGGAACAAAACTTCACTACTCCAGGGATAGTTGGAAGCAAAAGGCATAAATATCTCGGAGTCCCAAATCTCCGAAATCCAGGAATAAATGAAAGTTGTCCCTTTCAATGACTAATTAAGTCAGATTCGTCGATCGTCAAGGCTTGAAAATGATCCGGAGCCAACAAAGTTGCGCAAGGATTAGACCAAACCATTGATCTGAGAACTTTTGGAAGAAAAGATAAATCATATGGTATTGACATACCACTGAGCGTATGACAAGGTAGAGATACAGTGTAAAAGAATAAGGAAAGAGAAGATGCACTAAGGTTAATAAAATCGTGGTCTTAAGCCCACAGTCATTTGGACATAAACGATTTGAAGGAAGCGTTTATATGTAGAAATTAATAAATCTATAACATGAAACTAAACATAAAAGAATAAATGCAATTTAAGACTACAAAGGATTTGAAGTCTTTTTAGTTAAAATAAATAGAAGGTTTAATGACAAAATACTTAGAATTAATTAAATGAAGAGGTGCACTGTTTTATAATGAAAAGACACATGGATTCAATATATACCTATTGGCAAATTATATAAACACAAAATTGTGGTGAAAATAAAGTGTGTTGGTGGATTATATATATATATATATATATATATATATATATATATATATATATATATATATATATATAAAGAAATGAGGAATCCAACCCTTATAACAAGACTCGTCTTGTTGATCTCAAATCCAACTGAGATGTAAGGAATCCAAGTCTCATAACAAGACTCAGCTTGTAAATAGGGACCAACCAAATAGAATGAACTTCCATTCAATTCATTATATATATATATATATATATATATATATATATATATATATATATATATATAATGAATTGAATGGAAGTTCATTCTATTTGGTTGGTCCCTATTTACAAGCTGAGTCTTGTTATGAGACTTGGATTCCTTACATCTCAGTTGGATTTGAGATCAACAAGACGAGTCTTGTTATAAGGGTTGGATTCCTCATTTCTTTATTGGATCTGAGAACTACAAGCTGGGTCTTGTATCAGAGAGTTGGATCTCTCATATTCAATTGAAGTTGAAGATATTAAATAATTGATTTTGTTTGTATTCATTCAAGTTAAATAAATAAAAGAAATATATTTTATCTACTTCATGCAGTTTGTGTTACACATGTTATGAATAATTAATTGAGCTGCATATATCTTATTCAGTTAATACAGTTAATCTATGAAAGTGTGAAAAACAGTCAAAAGTTCCAGTCACTGATTCACCCCCCCTCTCAGTGTTAGTGTGTGTTTCAACATAAGATGCACTAGGACAACCAAAAATCAGTCCCAACACTTCACATAAACTTTCACTGCAACTGGTGTTGGCACTGCAGACCTAGGGTTTTATGAGAAAACCCTAATTTCTCAACTTCAGAAATTTGCAGATTTGATCCGGGGAAGAGACGCGCCCTACTTAGGAAACCTTCTTAGTGAGTTTAGTAATTTCTCAATGAGCTTGAGAATGGGGGAAACTGAGGATCTTCCTTCCAGCGGTTAGACTGTTACGAAGGAAACCAACTCTGATACCATGCTGAAATTTTGGTATGCTCATTTAACCATAGACAACGTCACATCATTGTCACCCAACCATAGGCATTCACACATGCCACCCCTAAGCACACTAACCTTTACTTATAATTCTGACAAGCCTACTCCAGAACCAACAAATAAACCCTAGCTGCTAACTGGAACAACAACTCAAGACAAGTAGAGCACTCCTTCTCCAATGGTAACACACAAGAGAGAGAGTCTCCATATCCACAAAATAAGTGCCATACACAACTGTATCAATTGCAGTTGCACTACTCTCTCAACCTTGCGCCATACTTAACAAGAATATCACCAAGAGTTTCACCAAGAGAATCACTTTATAGCGCTAGAGAGAGACCAAGACCAAGAGATGACCATACACCCTTATTCCTCCTTGCAGCTGCAGTTGCAACTGCATCTCTCCACAAGACTCACGCTCTGAATGGGTATCCAAATGAGCTAAAACATCCTCTATTTATATTAATCTGTCCAATGACTATTCTTGCTGGGCCGACCTAACTTTCTGGTAATTATTTTTCTATTTATGTTTTTCCTGTGGAGTCGACTTGTATTTGTGAAAGATAATATTCTAATATTATTTATTCAGCTAGGTCGACTTGTCTTCTAGGGTTTCCACACATTTGTTTAATGGTTCACTTGCTTATGAAATATTCTATTCTAAGTCATAGGTTACACGTGGAGGTTAATACCTCCCGCAACTACCAAAACATCAACACAAATGTCCTATAAGAACCATGTCAAGAGTGCATCAAGATTAAACAAGGTGATGCAGGAGCATCACCGACTCATCAAGCGAGCCAACGCATCAAGCGGAGATCAGTTGGACAAACCAACCCAAATTTTTGAAAATTCTTTGGGATTGTTGCGCCAAACCTTTAATGAATCATTTATGAAGGAGCGCCTTTTTGTATATTGTATTGGACCTTGAGCGACACGCTCTCGTCCTTAGTAGATAGACGGTATTTAATCTAGTTAATGTTGGTAGACAGGATTTTTAATTCTAGATTTGATAGTTTAGAGTCCGAGAGGGAAAATGGATATAGACACCCTCATTGTACCATTGTAACATGATGGAAGCATTCAGGAGAAGAGAAGAGCAAGCAAAGAATAGTGTATGAAGAACACCCATGTACATGCATTTGAATTAATAGAAGAAAGTTCTGATTAAAATTCATGGTTTGTGTTGTTTCTCTGTGTATATTGTTGATGTGCTCATGAATGTTTTCTTCTTGTCATACGTTTTCTTTTATATGTTGTGTATGTGATTTCATGTTTCAACCTGAAGTCTGAAGGGGAGATGGAATGAGTTTCAATTGTTTCTCTATCTGAGCCAGGAGATTCCTGCAAGGTGTGCAGTCGAAATTCATCCGCAAGGACTGCGTTGATGAAGGCTCAGATAGTCTAACTTTTGTTCTTATTCACCCATAAGTGAAAGTGGGTTGCTGAAGCCGTGCAAGGAGTGCACAGGCTGAAGAGGAAGTCTCAGTCGTGAGTTTGAGAAGGAAGCTTTAGGGGACTGCTGTTGCAGGTGTGCGCAGAGTCGAAGAAGGTCGAACACTCGAAGTGTTTGCAGGGTTGACGCAAGGAGTGCGTGCAAGTCCCTCTGAAGGAATCAGAGTGGGAAAGCTCAGGAGGTATAAAACCTTCGAGATATTGTCGAAGGAGATCACAGGAATTTTGTGTCGTGGAATGTTCGAGCAAGAGTTGCAAGTACATGTGTTATAGAGCAAGTTCTGAGAAGGAATACTTAGCCATTCTTAAGAAATCTTCAAGGAGGAGGAACCGACGGCCCAGATCTTGTGGCGAGGGTCGAAAAAATCCCATCAGTCGTTGGATTTTTCGAATCAACAATGAGGTTATAGTTATATCCAGAAGTACGAGCCCAGAAGATTGTGATCCGTCGGATCAACAGTCAATTTCCCGCCAACCGTCTAATTTGGCAGAAGTTGCGTCGGGGTTAAGCCCTAGTGTGCAGGGGAGAAGTCCCACGAAGGCATCGGGATATTGGAGGAATCGTAGTTTTGAAGGTCGAGAGAACTGAGACCTTTTGAGTCTCGAAACGCCAACAGAATCGTAGCCGTTGATCCCGGCAGGACACGCGTCAGGAATCAAGGGAAGAGTCGGGATTTAACACATCGGGGTTTCCGGAGGTAAGAAACTCTTTCACGTTGGAATCGCGATCTGCGATATCCCGACGAACTTTAAACCG
This sequence comes from Picea engelmannii, assembly GCA_009831015.1. Lineage (NCBI taxonomy): Eukaryota > Viridiplantae > Streptophyta > Pinopsida > Pinales > Pinaceae > Picea > Picea engelmannii. Next base: position 65,939 of record ML814393.1, on the reverse strand, counting down.
TCCATCAACGAGGATGCGTGGCAAGAGATCCCGAAGAGTCGGAGTTCGGGGCATCGGAGTTTCCTGAAGTAGGAAACTCTTGCAACTTGAAGTCACGATTCGTGATTTCTCGATCGTGACGGAAGTGTGGGCCATAGGCGCCAGAGCAAAGGACATGTGTCAAAGGGTCAACCTCGTAGGATTCAACGCCAAGTGGCATCGGGAATCGGAGATCCCGAGAGTGTAAGTTCTACACACTCAAATTCCGCGAATTCCAAAACTCCGATAGGGGAAAGGACCAGGGTCTCGTGGACTAGCAGGTCGCATGAGAAAGGAGTTAGCTGGAGGGAGCTAAGAAGTGGAGAGAGATACCATCGGGGATCGGGAGTCGGGGATCCGTGAGGGTAGTGGATCACGACCTCGTAAGTGTTGATTTCCCGACGGGGAAAATTCCCGACAAGAGCAAGGAAAGTGTGGGTGAATATTCATCGGGTTTCGGGGATTTGTGAGACCCGATCCGGTGGTTTCAGGACTCGCGATCTTGCGAAGTCCGATTTCCCGATTTGGGGTAGGGAGATCAAAGGAGCATTCTGTGGGTATTGAGAACTCCCGATAAGGGGGTTGAAGAACATTTTAGTTCTTCGGGCCTAAGGAAGAGAAGGTCCTGTGGGAGCGAACGTGCCCGGGTGGCGGGTTTGCGTCACAAGGTCGACAAAGTTAGGTGAGACCAACAATCACAAGATACCATAGTCATTAGGATCATACAAAGTAAACTATTACTTAATATAAAATCCATGTAAGCTATTCACCTAGGTATCTTCTTCAAATTTGACAGTAGTTGAAGACCTTATGCAATTTTACAAGTTTAGGTATGGGAGGACCATCATAAGACCCAATTGGATGTGCTAGTACCCAAGTAGAGGAGTAGTTCTCAAGAAACCCTCAAAGTGTAAGTATAAATGAATGAGCTGGAAGGGGTTTAATTCTTGCTCATGGTGTCATTGACATGCAAGGACAAACAAGAGTTCATCTCCATGAACGTATTTGTAGAGGGAGCACTTGCTTCTTGAGATACCCTTTCCTTGACAGTGTGTGTATTCCAAACCCCTTCTTTCCTTTTGATATTCTTTTATTGGTTTACAAGTTCCATTTTCAAGTTTCAAGCATTCATCATTTTTCTTGCTGGGATAGAGTCCTTTTAATTAATACACGTTCAACACATTAGGACTAGGGGTGATCACCTCATAGCGAGGGGGTAGAGCTCAAGATAACCTCTAGCTTTTGAATTAGTCATTTATATCCCATTATTCTTTTTTTTTAATTCTTTACATCAACCTTAGCATCATATCCCTTCTTCTGATAGGAGAATGAATGCACATGCCTTTTTGGTGTACATGTAACAACCCTTCCAAGAGATTAGTACATTATGGAAGGCCCCAAGATGAAATGTGTTAAGTATAGAAGGGAGTTGTATGTTACCCCTATCAAGGCCTCTAGTAGTATCCCTTTCCCCAAGAGTGACAACACCAAACTAGGGAAAATAAGATGGCCACCAAGGTGAAACAAGGCAAAAAGCATAACTTCCAAGCAATCACGATCCATTATTTGACTTCAATCCACTATCCTCCCCTGAATTCCTAGTGCATTAAATACGATTATTTTAATGAAACGATGTCTAAGGGTATCTCATGTGTGTCGGGTCATCATCCTTGGATTAACCATGTTGATCAAGTGAAATGGACTAAGTCATGCAATCATGAGGGGGAGACATCTAAGGGGTTGTTGTCAATGGAGAATACTCATCATCATCATCATCATCATCATCGATATAATTGTATTCATTGCGCACCATGAGACATGATCTCCTCTAGTTGCCCCTAGGTGAGAGAGGGGGTAACAATCCCTTTCTATGCCAAATTTTAATTTTTTTTTAGAGTAAGTCCTTAAAGGATGAAACCCATAATGATCCAAAATGGATCCAGGAACGCCAAAATTTCAAAGTTCCCGGAATTGGACGAAACCAACGCCATCGCATAGGGCTCGTCGTTTCAATTCCGACAATATGTTTTTTTCCAAAAATGGACACTGTATGCGAAAGTTACGATGATATGAACTTTTTCCCAAACAGGAAAAACAAGTCAAAGTCAAGAGTCAGAGGTTGTACTACTGAAATCAACATGACATGGCAGATGATGTCAGCATGCTGATGTGGCAACAGAAAGAGGTGACATGTGTCAGGAAGATTTGGCGTTTTCAGGGCTGAGTTGGCACGATACGGATTTGACACATGGACTGTACGGATGTTGATGTGGCAGTTCGTACGATGATGTGGCCCAGTGACAGTCCGACACGTAGCAGTACAGATGATAGGCTGACATATGATGTGAATATAGGGGGTAGGCTCTGAGCATGACGTGTGTCGTATGACGCTGACTCAACAAGCTAACTGGCAAGGTGACTGTGCGTTGACTGGCTTGGTACGGTTCAATCCGATAGTGACGCATGGCCCAATCACAGGACGCCACGTGGCACCCCGAATGAGACCAATGAGGGCCAAGTCAAAAATTTTGCAACTCCGTTGGGCTCGAATCCTCGACCTCCGGGTGAGCAATGTCTTCACAAACCCCGTGCCAACCGTCTGGTCTACATTGGTTCTTGTTTATACACATGGAAAATATTGTATTTAAGTTGAATTTGTGCGGATGTTTGGGGATAAGCCCCGATCGGCGGGGGATACCTATAGACTAGAGCAACCCGCCACACGACCATGGGCACTAGACTAGGAGCTGGAAAGGGGGGCGCGGTAGGTGGCTGACCCGCGCTCGACCACATGGACCATGCATATGACCAGGTGTCAGAAATTAAGGGGCAACGCCTAAAAATTGGACACATGGACCACCCATATGACCTGGAGCCTGGAGACAAAGGGGCGTGCGCCCATATTTGGCCAATTTGTTGGTTTTAACCTACAACTTTGATTTTTATGTTGATTTTAGCCTGATTTTTGGAGGATTTTGCCCAAAAATGAGGATCTGGAGCCCTTTTTGAGGCCAAATCTTGGGAGGAAGTTGGGAGAAGATCCTCAACTCAAAATATATATAAACCAGAGGTTTTTGAAGCCATAACAAGTTCAGAAATAGGGGAAATGCTGAAGAATTGTGAGGTCGAAGCCATTTTTATGCATGGAAGTAATTGAGGAAGCGAACTTTGGAGGCCATTTCTGGGAGCTACGCTCAGCCTTTTTCGGTGTCGTCAATTGTGTTGGATTTTTGAGGTTGAGCAGAACACAACCATACCAGTTTGTAATCCATTTGATGTACTTCTGATGTATTTTTGAAGCATTGAAGATTAATAAGAAAACCTCCACCACCGAGACAAAGACAATCTTGTCGAACTCCGTTAACAATCTTGGCATTATGGTTTGTTGATCTTAATGTTCATTTTTTGTTCTGCATTATTTATGATGATTGAAACATTCTTTCATTAATATATTCTTCTTCTCTTAATTCCTAAATGGTAAATCAACTCATGCATGAACTTAACCATAGTCTTTAAAAAATCATTTTCGGATCAAGTGGTATCAGAGCAGGTTGACAGTTGGTTGTTTGAGTTTGCATGATTACCAGGGAAAAGCTAAGTCATGGTGAAGGAGAGCTTGTATAAGGAGATCTTGAGATTGGATAAAAAAGGAGGACATCTCAAAGTGAGAAAATGGCATCGGAAGAAGAACTTTCTCAAAATGAAAGAGGATCGAGAGTTTCAAAGAACTTTCTTTGCCATGTTGGAGATGGTAAAAGTGTTGTATGATGATTACTTGGAACAGAAGAGACCAGTTCAAGGGGAATCTTCAAAGCAAGTCAAAAGTGAAGAAGAAGATGACCCTCCAAAATCTCCTCCTTCACCTCCTTCATCTCCATCATCTTCTTCTTCTTCAAGTACAAGTTCGAAAACTATTTCTTCAAGAAAACATTCTCATAAACATAAGCCTGATATGCCATTACTTAAACTTGATGTAAAAATTGTTTTTCCTATGTATGATGATGAAGTTAATGCTGATAAACTTGATAACTTGGTTAGACAGATGGAGGTATATTGTAATGTGCCGAAAATCAAAGATGAGGCAACCAAAATCAGAATGGCACCGCTTTGTCTTGAAGGCACAACTCTCATTCGGTGGCAAAGTAAGATGCGTTATCTTTTTAGCTCGAGAGGTAATCCACATGTGTGTCTTGTATGTGAAAGTTACCTTGTACCTACACTACTAGACACTTGACTTTGCAATGGGTTTTATAAAGTTGTGATGAAATAGTTTTTTTGTTAAAGTGACTTTTTAATAAAGTGTACCTTCTAATATTAAAGCGACTTTATTTCATAAAGTGCACTTATGTTGTAAAGTGAAAATGTACTTTAATATTTTAAACTGGTTTATTTTGGAAGGAATGAATCAAGACCCTTGATCTTGTAAAGACAAGATTAGATCTAGAGTTGGAGAAGGCGAAGGGTCACTTTCAGATTATAAGAGAATGCATTGGATAGTATGCAAGACACATTGAGAAGGAGATTGAGAGAGATTTATGAGTAATCTTGAGAGAGGAACGAGAGCAACAAGGAGGGCACATTTCTCAAGAGAGATTGGGTACATTTCCCAAGAAGAGATTTAATTTTTCTGAGTGTTTTTTTTATTTGCTAAGAACAAGCCGTATTGTACGGATCCGTACAGGCCGTACAACAACAAATTTGAGGCATAAAAATCAAGGCAAGAGTGGGCATGGTTTTCAAGGCAACCTTTGAAGAATTTTCTATTGGAGGTTGACCATACAAGAGGCAAGGTACAACAACCTGTTGTGGCACAAATTTCAAGGTGTTGATTTCAGCAAGGTCGTACAACTGTACGGACCGTGACACGATTTTCTAGGCAACGATTTGTGGGACTATTGGGTGTTGTAAGTGTTTCTCTTGGTTGCTAAATATATTACTGTTGTTGATATGTTCTTTCCTTAAGCTGAATAATAAATCTCTCTCTCTCTCTCATTGGGTTTCCCCACATTGGGGTTTTCCTTGGCATTGCCTAAATTTCTGAGTTTCTTTGAGTTGAATGGTTGTTGTTCATTGTGTTTATTCCGCTGCTAAATTTCTTAACAATGTGTATTTCTGCTTATGGTAATTCTTGAATGTGGGTTTAGAAATTTCAGAGTTCATAGAAGACAGTTATCTCTAGGTTGCTAAGTGTATGACATAATTTGTACTTGTTGATTTTGTCATTTAAATTTCTACAAGATGCAATATGGAACTTAACAAGTTGGTAAGATTTTTCCATCATGGCATGATTTATTTCCGCACTTAGAAAATGGTGCTATTCATTGGGAAATAAGGAAAAGACTTTAATTGAATGGCAAAGTCTTAATTAAGAAAAAGACAACTGGTGCAGGAATATACATAAGATTTTCGTAAGATGGATTTGATGTTAGATGTTCCATTGACTACACAAGAAACTCCTATGAAGTATATAAGAAGTTTGCCTGCTTATATTCATAATATTGTATTTATGTTTGGACCTACTAATATTGATGAGGTTTTTTCCCAAGCAACATATATTGAAACAAGAAAAATTGAAGTTGGTGTATCAGGGGAATCATCTTCAAAGAAAGAAGGCAAAGGCAAAGGGAATGGGAAGAAAACAAATTCAATGACAGTGAAGGAAGAGAAGCTCTCTTGCAAGCATTGCAAGAAAGAAGGGCATGATGATGAGCATTGCTGACAATTGCACCCAAAGAAGAGACCAAAGTTGTTCAAAGAGAGGAAAGGGAGGCAAAAAGTTGCAACAACAACACGACCAACAAACTTGGGATCAGATTCAGGTGATGAATCTAAGATTACAACAATTGGTTTGACATGTAAAATTGGTGATGGTTTTGATTCAAGAAGTAAATTGTTTCATATAAGGGTCGTAATGAAACATACTAAGATCGATACATTGATAGATAGTGGATCTCAATCTAACTTATTTTCAGAAGAAGTGGTTAAGAAATTGAGATTAAAAACTAAGATGCATCACAAACCCTATTCACTTAATTGGATAAGCAAATATCACAAATTGCCCATAACAAAGAAATTCATCATAAAGTTTGCAATTACATCTAAGTATGTGGATGAAGTAATATGTGATGTGGTGCCGTTAGAAACATGTGGAATGGTCTTAGGAAGCCCTTATTTATATGATTGCAAAACAATCTTCTACAAGGAACATAATCAATATCACTTGTTTAAAAAGGGAACTGAATATGTTGTACATGCTCATCATATAAAAGAAAATCAATCTCTTCTAACAATGGAACAATTAAAGAAGATAGATTACACGCAAGGGTGATTTTAAGAACCCCCCCCTAAATTTATATGTATAATAAATGGGCGAATCCCCATGATACATAGGAAAAATTGAGGGCTATTTTATCAATAATATAAAATGTATATATAATTTTTTGGCGAATATTTTAGTCAATT
>ML814393.1:41179-53194 GCA_009831015.1 Picea engelmannii | reverse complement strand
AAGAGTTTTATGAACTCAAACTGGGACAACTTACTATAGAAGAATATGTCAACAAATTCCTCGATTTGTTGAGATATGTACCCTATATCAAGGCGGAAAAGGCAAAGGTGCAACGCTTCATCAGTGGACTACCTAAGGACTATCGGAATAGAATTGAATTTGATGAACCAAAGATTCTAGAAGACACTATTCGAAAGGCAACCTATTGTCATGAACAGTTTGGGCATCGAGCAAAACCTCGCGAATGATGGAAACAGAGGAATAGTTCAAGATTTCAGAAAAGGGGAATTAAATCCATAGGATTTAAGAACTATAAGAAGAACCCAAGAATGAGCTTCCCAGCCCGGAGTATGCATCAACAAAATTTTCCCTCCTTGAGCGGAAATAAAACTTCTGGACCCATATCAATGAAGACCGATAACCCGAAGAGAGAGCCTTTGAAATGCTGGGGTTGCAGGGAAGAACATCTATTGAGAGACTGTCCACACCGACAACAGAATAGTCGGAGGATTTATAACATCCAAGAAGCTACTACTATCAATGATGTGGCCAAGAGTGTGCCACAAATTTATGCAGCCTTGGATAATAACCAAGCCGACCACCAAGGTTCAATAGTGGAAATAGAAGGTATGATTTCCAACCATCTAGTGTCTGTTTTGATTGACCCTGGTTCAAATTTGAGTTATATAGCCCCTAAAGTTGTTGATAAGTGTAAACTAGAGCCACAAAAACATACCAAGCCATGGTTGATACAGTTAGCCACTGGCACCAAAAGGAGGCTAGCAGAAGTCATACCAACCTGCCAATTAATGTTGGGTGAATTCCCCACCCAAGCAACCCTTAACATATTACCCCTGGGATCATATGATTTGCTGATTGGTATGGATTGGCTAGCTGCCCATAAAGCCAGATTGGATTGTTACCATAAGACGTTAGAATGTGTAAGTAAGGAAGGGAAGAGGATAACCCTTCAAGGGATCCGAAAACCTGTCTTGGTGAGACAAATATCAGCTCTGCAAATGAGAAAGTATTGTCGAAAGGGATGTACCCTATATGCAATACAGGTGTTGAAAACAATCGAAGATGACAAACCAAACCCTGACGATCACCCTATCCTGAGAGAATACAGAGATGTGTTTCTGAAAGAGGTACCGGGTCTACCTCCGAGGAGGGACATAGACTTCTCGATAGAACTTGCACCGGGAGCGGTGTCGATGTCTAGGACACCCTACCGGATGAGCACACCCGAGTTAGTTGAACTTAAGTTGTAATTAAAAGAAATGATGGATAAGGGATATATTCGGCCCAACGTGTCTCCATGGGGAGCACCAGTCCTGTTCATGAAAAAGAAGGACGGTACCCTTAGACTGTGTATAGATTATAGGCAACTCAATAAGGTAACCATAAAGAACAAGTACCCCTTGCCTAGGATCGATGACCTGTTCGATCAATTGGGGGGTGCGTCTATTTTCTCAAAGATTGATTTGAGTTCGGGACACCATCAAGTCCGAATCAAGGGTGAAGACATCCATAAAACTGCCTTCCGGACGAGGTATGGTCACTATGAGTTTGTGGTGGTGCCATTTGGGTTGACCAATGCCCCTGCCACTTTTATGTGCTTGATGAATAATGTACTCAACAAGTTCTTAGACAAATTTGTGCTTGTCTTTATTGACGATATATTAATTTACTCCAAGAACAGAAAAGAGCATGAAGAGCATCTTAGACTTGTGCTGCAAGTACTAAGAGAACATTAGCTCTATGCCAAATTCAACAAAAGTCAATTCTTCCAGAAGAAAATACATTACTTAGGCCATGTTCTCTCCAAAGGAGTAGCGGTAGACCTTGACAAAATCAGGTCTATCATAAAATGGCCTACCCCAAAGGATGTTTAGGACATTAGATCCTTTATGGGATTAGCAGGATACTATAGGAGATTTATAAAAGGATTCTCCAAGATTGGTTGTCCAATCATTGCCCTCCAGAAGAAGGGGACAAAATTCCTGTGGACACAGAAATGTGAAGAAAAATTTCAAACCCTCAAACATCTACTGACCCATGCGCCCGTGCTAAAGATCGTCGATCCAGAAGCTGACTTCCTCGTGTGCACATATGCCTGTAAGGAAGGGCTCGGAGGAGTCCTTATGCAGAAAGGAAGTGTGATCTGATATGAATTTCGAAAATTGAACGAGCATGAAGTCAATTATGTGACCCATGATCTAGAACTGGCTGCCATAATGCATGCCTTGAAAATGTGGAGGCATTACCTCCTGGGAAGAAAATTTGTACTTATGACAGATCACTGTGGATTGTGATACCTGTTTAATCAACCAAAGCTCAATGCTAGACAAGCTAGGTGGATGGCCCTCCTTAGCGAGTTTGATTTTGAAATCAAACACATTAAAGGAAAGGAAAATAGGGTGGCTGATGCCCTCAGTAGAAGTATGAAAACAATTCACCTGGCAGCGGTGAGCACCTGTGAGACAGATGTCAAGGAAAGAATCAGAAATGCACAAGAAATAGATCCCTTTGTCCAGACCGTGACCATGTACCTACAAAAAGAACCCGCCGGAGTAAAATATGAAGGCTATCAGATGACTGAAGGAGGTCTGCTCACTTACAGAAATAGATTTTATATTCCAGCGTGTGATGACTTGAAGAGGTTCATTATGGATGAACTACATAAAAGACCCTATACTGGTCATCCAGGATACCAGAAGATGATCACTGCCACCAGGAAACAATTTTATTGGCTTGGATTGAAGAAAGACATAGCCGAGTACTTAGCCAAATGCATAGAGTGCCAACAGGTTAAGCAGAACATCGACACCCAGCAGGATTATTGCAACCTTTACCAATCCCAGAATGGAAATAGGAAACCATCTCCATGGATTTCATCACTGGATTACCAACCTCAACCAAATAGAATGACACCATTATGGTGGTGGTGGATAAATTGAGCAAGTCGGCTCACTTCATCCCCGTCAAGTCAACCTGCAAGGCAATCGACATCGCCCAGGTATTCATGAAAGAGATATTCAGACTGCATGGTATGCCGAAAGAGATAATGTCTGACAGAGACACAAAATTTACTTCCAACTTTTGGAAATCACTGATGGCTGGTTTAGAGACCAAGTTGTTGTTTAGCACCGCCTATCACCCTCAAACCAACAGACATACAGAAAGAGTGAATCAAATATTAGAAGGCATGTTAAGGATGCATGTAATGCATCAACCCAAGAAATGGGAAGACTACCTGCCACTGGTAGAATTCGCCTACAACAACGGCTACCAAGCATCCTTAAAGATGAGTCCCTTTGAAGTCCTCTATTGTAGACCGTGCAACACTCTTGTCAGTTGGAGTAATCCCGTAAACATGATTTATTTTGGACCCGACATGTTGAAAGAAATGGAATAGCAAGTGACCCAGATAAAACAAAACCTGAAGGTCGCTCAGAACCGACAGAAAAGTTATCCCGACCAAAAGAGAACTCCAAGAGAGTTCAAAGAGGGAGACCATGTATATCTCATAGTTAGGCCCAGGAAGAGTTCCCTGAAAATGGGAGCTTGTGCCAAGTTGGCACCTCGGTATTGTGGACCCTTTGAGGTTCTAGATAGAGTGGGACCTGTAGACTATAGGCTAGCACTTCCTCCCACAGTCAAAGCACATAATGTTTTCCATGTCTCATTATTGAAGAAATATGTACATGATGCTAACCATATAATTGATTGGTCTATGATTCAGGTGGAATCGGAGGGAGAATTTCTACCAGAACCCCAATGCATACTGGACAGAAAGGAAACCCCACTCTGGAACCGAACCATTGCACAAGTCAAGGTGCAGTGGAAACATTTTGGCCCAGATGAGGCTACATGGGAAATAGAGGATGCCATGAGACAGGCATATCCGATTTTGTTTACTTCTGTACATGCATGTCATGTTGATAGATAAGAACATCGAGGACGATGTTCCTTTAAGGGGGAGGAAATCGTAACACCTTGTTTCCCCCAGTTTGTAAAAATAACTATACTAGCCAAGAACTGTGGCAAACCCAAAAATGTGAATAATATTATGTATATATATATTGCAGGACTGTTGAGAGGGGATATGCTGAAAAAGAGACCATGATGGCTAAAGAAAGGTGGTGGAAGGCAGCTGGAGTGGTGGAAGGCACCTGGAAAGGTGGCGTTAACTTCCACCGAAACCAATACCGTATTTGTACTTCACTGGCCCGGAGAACCAAGAGCGGCTCGCTGGCCCCGAATTAAATGACTCGCCAGGATTGGTAGGTAAATGGCTCCTCATGAGTAATGAGGGATGGGGGGGAGGGTGACCCACCCATCCGTAGAGCCATCAGGCCTTACCAGTGCAAGGGAAATCGCGTCACACACAATCTCGCAAGAGGAAAAAGGCGCGAGGGAGAAGCGAGAAGGGAGTAGATGCGAGGGGAGAAAGAGAACTCTGGAAAATACATAGTGAGTGATAGCAGAGAAGGGGGAGAGTAACCCTCGTTCTCGGTCACTGGCAAACAGAGACATAGTCTCGCAGTATCGTGGTCTCAGCTCGGGGGTGGCTAGTGGTAAATCCTATCGGAATCGCTGAGCCTACGGTTGGGTGGAAACGAGCACCCCTCTCAGCAATTGCACTCACTTCTGGTGTTATTTCTGATAAGTGTTTTACATCTTGCATCGTGAAATTTATATGCTGATATATATGCTCTTAGTTTGTGCAGTTTTATGAATGGTTTGAGTATAAGACTGCCCGTGTAGTGTTTTGATTCAGAAATGGTGGTTGCATGCTTATAATGGAAGGGCCACGTATGGCTTATGTTTATAAATAGATTTATATGTATATATGCACATTGAATCAATTCAGAATTCAAGCCGTTTCTCGGGAAATCTATACCCTTATCCATCTCAGGTGATACCCTGGATAAACCTCCCCATAGAGACACCCTTTTTTAAAAGCTCAGAAGAGGTAGCACTTTGTGTGCAAAGACTCTGCAGAGGCGCAGAAGTCGCAGAATCCCTTGAGGATTCGAAGAATAAGTATCGATCAACGGATGAGATCCTATCGGAAGATCTGCGGTTATTCACGACCGTTATATTGAAGGAATAAACGAGGGCGCTAAATGCCTTAACCCTTTTTCCTTTATCTTTGGGAGTAGTGAAGAAATCATGACCGTAGATCCCCAAGGTCCGTGAAAGAATCTAGACCGTGGATTCGTGTCCAGGCAGCTTAGGAATGATGAAATGGAGAGACAGGTCTGAGCCGTCAGATCTTGGTCTAAACAGCCGACAGACGTTGGATCTGTCGAGAGTTGCACGAGGTTTAAACCTCACGTGAAGAACAACAGAAGCGAAAGTCCCGAGAAGGAGTTCGTATCGGGATTTCGGCATTCGGGAGTTCGGGAGTTTGGAGGACGAGAGTCCAGGCACTCGACATCAGAAGTCCCGAAATAGCGAAAGAATCTGAGCCATCCGTTGGAGGGAGGACACGTGTTGCGAAATCACCCATATCGGGGATTCGGACATCCAGAATCATAGAGGGAAGTCTTTCGATTTCGCGTGTGGTGAAGTCGCGAGAGAATCGCAGTCGTCCATCTGAGGGGGACAGGCAACACCTTGTCGTGTACACAGACCCTGTAGGAATCACAGAGGTCGAGGAAATCTTTCATGGTTTCAGAGAAGAGAAGCTCGGGAGGGATAGTGCCATTTTGTGCACAGAGCCTTAGCTGCAAAGGTCGCAGAGGAGAAGCAAAGGCCGAGACCTTTGATACTCAAGAAATCTTCCAAGGAGAAGGAAGAGAAGCGCATGTTCAAGGAGGAGCTACAACTGCTGTTAGATCAACTGGAGCGAAATAGATCTGGGTCGTCGAAAAAGTACGTCCAGACGCGCGCAGAAGAGAGCAGAAACAAACGACAGAGAGACTTCGTGGAGAAGTGCCGAAATGTCGTGGGCCATTGGATCGCACTGAATTGCGAGCGAGTTAAGCCGTAGAAGCAGCCATGGGAGAAGTTGTATGGACGGTGGAGACACTTCGAGATAGAAGTGGCGAACAACCGATAGCCATTGGATCTTGCAGAGTTGCAAGGCGGTTAGGGTCGGTGCAATCTCGAAGAGGTCTGAGTTCGGGATCTCGCATCTCGGGGTTTCGCAAGAAGAGAGCGCAAGAGTTAGGTGCTCCAACTCACGAAGTCGCGAAGTGCGAAGTGGCGAGGAGAAAAATCTGAACCGTTGGATCCAGGAACGGGAGGACCGTTGGATCAGAACTCCGTGGAGATATCGTATATCGGGAGTCCGGGGGTTCGGAGGTTGGAAGGGGTCACTTTCGACCGTAGAAGTCGCGAAGTGTCGAGAGTCGAGGCTCGTGAGAACACGTGGCACATCCATGAAGTGGGGCCCGCGTGATTGACAGGTGGGCACGCGTTGTCCGGAAAGGAGTCAACACTTTGTTGACTTCTCGCGTCTCGGAGATTCGTGAGATAGGAACACGAAGGCTCAACGCTCCAACTCGCGAGGTTGCGAGTTGCGAGAAGTGCGAAGAGGAAGTCAACCATTGTTGACTTTCGCGTCTCGGGATTTCGGAGAAGAAGAGCACGAGAGCTCGACGATTCAACCTGCAAGGTTGCGAGTAGCGAAAAGTGTCAAAGGGAAGTCATGCATCGCATTTCCCCGAATCACGAAAAGTCGATAAGCGCTTGGTTGGCTTAAGCGCGTAGACACGGGACAGGGTCATGTGGACAAGACCCCAAGGAGGAAACCTACCACTCGCTAGCCCTGTTGGGGTTCGACGCTTCGCCGTGTCGGGGTTTGCAGCGTCGAAAGACTCGACGCTCTGGTAGTGCTGAGTCGCAAAGAGCGAAAGAACGCCATACTTGTTCGGCCTGTGGTTGCGACCCACGATCACATGAAGGTGGACAAGAAAGGAACTAGCCTATGCTAAGACCCCCGTAGGTATTTCGAGGATTTTTTATCCTCGAGAATTCGACGAAAATTTTTGTTTTCCTTAGTGGGTATGTGACAATGTGGCAGGTTTCGGGCATGACATGTGTCGTACGACGCTGACTCAACAAGCTGACTGGCAAGGTGACTGCATGTTGATTGGCTTGGTACGGTCCAATCTAGTGGCGACACGTGGCCTAATCATAGCGCACCATGTGGCACCCCGGATGAAGCCAATGAGGGCCAAGTAAAAAAATTTGCAACTCCGTCGGGCTCGAACCCTCGACCTCCGGGCGAGCAACGTCTTCACAAACCCCGCGCCAACTGTCCAGTCTACAATGGTTCTTGTTTATACACATGGAAAATACTATATTTAAGTCGACTTTGTGCGGATGTTTGGGGATAAGCCCCGATCGACGGGGGCTACCCATAGACCAAAGCAACTCGCCACGCAACCAGGGGCGCTAGACCAGGAGCTGGAAAGGGGGGCGCAGTAGGTGGCTAACCAATGCTTGACCACATGGACCATGCATATGATCACGTGCCAGAAATTAAGGGGCAACGCCTAACACTTGGACACATGGACCACCCATATGCCCTGGAGCCCGGAGATAGAGGGGCACGTGCTCATATTTGGCCTGATTTTTGGAGGATTTTGCCCAAAAACGAGGATCTAGAGCCTTTATTGAGGCCATATCTTGGGAGAAAGCTAGGAGAGGATCCCCAACTCAAAATCTATGTAAACCAAAGGTTTTTGACAACCATAACAAGTTCAAAAACAGGAGAAATGTTGAATAATTGTGAGGTCCAAGCCATTTTTATGCAGGGAAGCCATTGAGAAAGCGAACTTTGGAGGCCATTTCCGAGAGCTACACTCAACCTTTTTCAGTGTCGTCAATTGTGTTGGATTCTTGAGGTCAAGTAGAACACAGTTAGACCAGCTTGTAATCCATTTGATGTACTTCTAATGTATTTTTAAGGCATTGAAGATTAATAAGAAAACATCCCCTACCGAGACAAAAGCCAGATGAGGTAGGCAACCTTGCCAAACTCTGTTAACAATCTTGGCGTTATGGTTTGTCAATCTTAATGTTCATTTTCAGTTCTGTATTCTTTATGATGGCTGCAACATTCTTTCATTAAAATCTTCTTCTCGTAATTCCTAAATGGTAAATTAACTCATGCATAAACTTAACCATAGTCTTTAAAATATCATTTTCAGATCACATAATGCCCAAACTTACCCCAATTTAGCTTTGAAAGGTGCTTGAACAAAAATATACCCAAAAGACATTCAAAATTCAACGGAAACCAAGAGCTATGAAAACATCAAGTAAGAAGACCAAGTGCCAAAACAAAAACACCCTTCATAAACCTAGACCAAGTTTTTAAAAAACACCTTTCATTAACCTGACGAAGTGGAAAAACAAAATACACCCTTCATAAATCTATACAAAAGCACCCTTCGTAAAGTTACTTTTTAGTTTTATTTGAATAATGTATTATATTGTTATATAAAGTTATTTTGAGAAAATTTATTCAAAGTTACACCTCCCAAATCTTAATGTAACTTTAAGTTTTTATTTGCATGACAATTTTAAATTTAACTTATTCATTTTTATATTTTTATAAAATGTATATGACAACGTCATTGCTCCTATATTTAAAAAAATTAATTTTATTACTCAACCAGCTGCCTGCCCATATCACCATGTCACGTTCCTTTCCATTTGGAATAAACAAGTTTAATTTGCTTCATCCCAAGGAGGCTGGGCTTTACAGAACAAACCTCTAAACTTAAACTAACAGCACACATGGAATGGCATATTACAGCGATGAAGAAGAACAAGAAATTCTTCATTAAAACCAGCAGTAGTCGCCATGTGCGACCAGGCCTGGAAGCTTTGCCTTGAATTAAAACAACAGCACTGAGAATGACGATGAACAACAGTAACAGGCTGATTGATGCATCTATGGGCGGGTGTGGCGGCCTCTGGCTCTCCCACACATGAGGGCGTTTCGAGGAACAATGTATTCGTCTTGCCCCGCAAATCCTGCGACTTTCATGTAGAACTGCTGCCCCAAGTACTGTCTTGCCCATATCTCAGACCTCACGTTCCACATCCCTGCATTGTCCAGCATCAATAAAACTGCAGTCCAAGAATTGGGATATACCTGCACACCATGGCATTGGACAGGGAAGTTTGAGGATGGGTATTTTTGAGTTCATATGAATATAAATGGCTAATGAAAATTTAAGTTTCCAAATTAAAATTTAAGATATGCAGTTTTAAGCTCTGGAATTCAAAAATCTAGTTTATATGGCTCTGTACTGGGCATATATCTAGGTACTGGACATATCAAAATCTTGTACATATGTTAGTTTCCATGTTTTTGCCATAAACTATCTCAGCACAAGTAGCAGGTATCAAGACATTCAAGACTGGCACCTCTCGAGAAATTTGATTGCAGCTCAATGCATCATAGACTTGAAGAAGTCAAGGCAGTATCTGTGCTGTTAAATGGATGACTGTATATTTTGAGAGAATGATAGGGATAATGACCCAATAACCCGCAACCTCACCTGTGTAGTGGAGCGAGAAACTGCATCGAACAGATTGTAGCCCTTCCTACTTGCGGGACTCCATTGCCCACCATCCATTCTGCATATAAATAATCAATTATCCAGAATTTCTACATATCAGTATTTGGACTGAAAAACTACCTACGCAGTTTACATCAACAAAAAACCTATGACAATATGCCCAGCTGTGAAAGTCTTTAGTATTTAAAGAAAAACCACCAACTAGGCCTATAGATCCTACAGAGTCTCTTATGAAAATTAATGAAAAAAAATCCAATTTGAAACTTCTCAGGCTTACCCTGCTACGAAGAAGGAATAGCCATCTATATGCCATGACTGAATTGTGTTTTCGTCATTCTGGAACACGATCTCAATAAACGACCTGAACTGGCCGGACATGACTGCAGTCTGGAGGTACCCACCTCCTCCTCTGGGGTAATCAGAGATGGTACCCAAGTTGAATACTCCCTGGATTTTGAAATAGTCCGCTAGTTTCAGGGGCGTATCGGGAGGCATGAAGGAGACGCCATTGACTGCGTATCGCTGCTTTCCGTTGATGATAGGAGCCGAATTGGCCAGGGTGATCGTTCTCGCAGGCTTTATGAGGCCGTAATGATAGGAGCCCTGTGGATTGGGGCGAGCTGCGTTGGCCGTCAAATTCCATCTGCAAAAACATATACACATTAAACAGGAATCCATGCCGTGAATATGAAATTTAACCCACGTAGAATCTAATGCAAATATGTTCACATTAATGGAATTGATTTGGTTTTTTCTAACTGTCCCATCTCACTTATACCCCACGCGTCTTCTCAACATCTCACATCTTGATCAGGCCTTTCAAAGATTCTTACAAGAAAGTCAAAAGTATTTCAAAACCATTGGAAGAATTTGGAAAAGAGGTAAAAGAAAACCCTACATTTTGATATTAGCAACAGATTTGTTCCAAAGATTCTTAAAAAAAAATTGTCCAAACTTTTTTGGGGTGGAAGAATTTGGAATTGGGAAAAAATATCAGGAGCAGATGTTAGCTGGAACAGATCTGTAACTTTAGAGCCTGGATTAGAGCCTGGACGGGAGATTATTACATTTACCAATAATTGTCACAGTGGTTTTTTTATGTTCAAAGTTTGGTAAGTACAGAGGTTGGATTATAAGTTAATTGAGTTTGATAATTTTACAGGGTTAGTAAGTATTTAGATTTGAGATAAGTAAGTATTTAGATTTGAGATATTTTTTTTTAAGAGGTTATAAGTTTTATTTTATAGGGTTAGTAAGTATATATATATATATATATATATATAAGTAGGAGAGGTCATAAGTTCTACAGAAATTAAAGAGATTAGGGATTCTACTCTCTATTCAGAAATGATTATCAACAGTTCTGAAAAGAAATATATGCAGGGTAAATAATATACAACTTGTTAAATAACATTCAATGTTGGGACAGTGGTATATATATTCTTTGAATATACTCCAGCATATATACCAAGACGACCCAACAGTGTATATACTCCAACATATATACCAAGATGACTCAACAATGTATATACCACTAAAAGCAACATTAAATGTTGCATAGCAGAATGCAACAGTGTATATACCATTCGAAGCAGCATTGAATGCTGCATAGCAGAGTCCTTATTGCTTGCCCTGCATGCAATGCTTCTATAATGTGGTTAACATTAATGAGTAACTTGTAACCCAGGAAAGTAATAAAATAAGATTTTTTTTGTTTTGAAAAAACATAAAAAAATCTATAAAATTGAAGGAATATAAGTTCAGACTTGCCAGAGAAAACTCCTCAACCTTAATAATTTGGAAAAGATAGAAAACAATGTTTGTAGGTGTTGTAAAATTTGGCGCTGACAAAAAAAAATTGGTCATCAACTTAAGAAAGCTCTAAATTTAAAGAAAAACAGAAAGCAATGTTCTAACAGTACACGGTGTAAAATTTGGCGTTAACAAAAATTTAGTCAGGTCTCAACTTAGGGAAAATTTGGCGTTAACAAAAATTTAGTCAGGTCTCAACTTAGGGAAGCTCTAAATTTAAAGAAAAACAGAAAAAATGGAAAAATGATAAAAACCTGAAAAAATTAAAAATCCCCTTAATAACTGGGTTAAAAGAAATGAGAATTCTGAAATACTCGCAACACTGAAAGTAAAACCATTCACGTTTTGCATTTCATTTCATCCTCTGCTATAAAATATCACAGAAGTTATATAGTTGCACTGAGTTAGCCGAGCCAAACCTGATGGATCTCGCCTGGCTGAGAGACCAGTCGATCTGAGTAGTAGGACCCGGAGGCAGTGGGCCAGAGGCCGGTTGCCTGGAGTTGCTGTAGCGCAGAAGAGCCACTCCATATAACACAGGATTTGTGAAGCGCGTGGATGCAACTATGTAGTAGTCTTTGGGAGCCTGATCTGCAGTTATGAGCACCGAACAAGACTGACCCACATGGAGATCCAGGGAGTCATAGACGTT
>ML814393.1:25550-40338 GCA_009831015.1 Picea engelmannii | reverse complement strand
AAAAAAAACAATATCAATATCTAATATCTAATTCAGAAAATACAATATAGACCCATCAGCAGTGGATGCCCAATATCACCGACCACCTTTTACGAATCTTCATTGTGTCCATTAGGTCACCTGATACCTTAATCAGGGGTTGTTTGGGCACCTTGAAACAGACCAGTATTCAGGGGTTGTTTGGGCACCTTGAAACAGGCCAGCATTACTTAAAAGAAGAGCAATCATTGCTTGTCCAGACAAGGTGGAACTATGAACATGTAAAGTTCAAATCATACTTGAGTTACCAATTCATGGTTCCACACAGTTTGTGCAGTGTTCCAGAATGCTCTTACCTTTAGTGGATAAGGAATGTTCTCCCAATCACCATGGATATAAGGAGGGGGCTGCACTTATATTAACAGAGGTTCTAATCTACATGCACATATTAAAGCTTACATTTTTATGTGACCCACCTTACTTTTTGTTTTTTCTTCCATTCTAGCCTTCTATCTTGAAATAGGATTTAACAAGGGATTGAACTTTCTGACACCAAGGAGGTATAAGTAGTATCTGCATATTGGTAACCCAAGTTTATCTCCATGTTCTTTTCAAAGGTTTGCCATTTTCATAATCAATTAAGGTGGGGTTTACTGTTAAGTGAGTAAACGTTTGCCACAGCTAGCGCAAGGTAGGCGAGTAAGAATCTGCACAACTAAACCAGGTTCAAGTTACGCATCCCTGATTTGAGACAAGGATGTGGTCCTCTCTCTTTGTGCATTGGATCATTGAGGCTTCCCAACATCTAAATGCATATCAAACCTCAATTTAAATGAATCTGTGCTTCTAGGTGTGACTGTGCACTAGATGCATGGAGTATAAACACTCATACATCCATTGTGAAGCTTGACAATCTGTCTGAGTGCATTTCAATGCCGGGTATAAATCTAGATGGTTATAAGCGTCTGGATGTGACTGCACTGAAGCCAATGAAACGTCTCAACTTCCTAGTGAAGTATATATACTTGAATGTAAGTATATATACTTGAATGTATAATTTCATTGAATATACACACTAATATGTATATCTTCTACCTATTGTCTGTACATTGAATATGGCCATTAAAACTCAACCTTAGCAACTTTTCACTTGTCAATGTATATCATTGGATACGTGATAATGGGTATTGTTTAACTGTTTACATTTAAATCTGTATGAAATCATAATTTTTAGTTGTTTAAATTGCATTTTTGAATGTAAAAATGGATTCAGCCTATTGAAAAAACCATGAAACATTTAGATTATACAAAATTAACCACTTAAATATACAGATCCAACAATTTCTTACTTGATTTGAGACAAAATTAAAAAAAATATATCTCAAACCAAAACTTAGAACAATTAAACTATGACCATAATAAGATTTCTACAGTTTATATAAACATTGAAATAACTTCCAAATACATATCAAACCCTTTAGATTCAATGAATTGAATATGGACACCAAAACTCAACCTTAGCAATCTCTCCACCTGTCAATGTATATCAATGGATATATGAGAATGTGTGTACAGTGTAACTGTGCATATGATTCATTGACCAACTTGCAGCCTATGGTAACTTGGGTTTTTGATAAAGACATGTTTGCCAATAAAGTAATTAATAAATTATATATATATATATATATATATATATATATATATATATATATATATATATTTTAATTTGGGTTTTTGATAAAAACATGTTTGCTAATAAAGTAATTATAGATATTAATTTTTTTTATAAAAAAAAATTCTTAGTGGAAAAATTTCCAGATAAACGTTGATTACTGAGTATATTTCCAAGAGATCAAGAGACTATAACCCGTAATCTCCTCAACTTTGGGGATAGACACTAACCTATTGACTATTTATAAGAATTATGAAATTTTGTTGTACAAAATTTCAAAAAAAATGTTGAGAAAAAAGACTTTTTAACTGATTTAAAATTGAGAATATGGAAATTAAAAAGAATTCTTATAAAAATGATAAAAACACATTTTTGAACCATCTTTAACTATAATTCAACAAAATAAAATTTCAAAACTGTGATTTATCATATGTTCTAAAAGTTTCTCAAATCAATTTATAACAGAAATATAGTTGAATAAAATTTCGTAACTATGATTTATCATTAGTTCTTAAAAAAAAATTAAAATCAATTTATAAAAAAAATAAAAATATGTTGTAACTATAAATGTACCATAATCTATGAACAAAACTATGATTTCTACTCCAATCCGTTGAACCTAAATGACTCTCAACTTCATCACCAAAAACAAATGCATTTTTGGTTACCTAAATTGTACTGGGTTTTATCTAATTGGATTGACAAAAGAGAAACAAATGCATTTTAGTTACCAACATTCTAATTATATTGAGAAAAACGATCTACTTGGTTTTATCTAGTTGGATTGAAAAAAACGACTTCCGTCCAGGAGGAAACCTTGAAAAAAATGGTGAGCTGCTTACCGCGTGATTAGTCTTGTACCAGTCTCCAATCAAAGCGGTGTATTCCCCAGCAGGAGTGGGGTACGGAATGGAGATTACGGACCTGCTAGCAATGGCCAAACCTCCGAATCCCCCAGCAGCCTTGTGCAGCAATGTGGAAGGAAAATAGAAGTAGGTACCGATCTGATCCTTGGCTTGAAATTTGTAAGTGAAGTTTCTGCGGGGAGGTATTGGACAACTGGTTCCCAGCACTCCATCTTGCCACGAATTTCTTCGTTGCTGGATTCCATTCCTGAACAAAAAAAAAGCTCAAACTCAAATTCCCAGCCCGGCCATTAAAGCCGAACTAAGCTCAACACTAATGAAAATGCATAAATCACACTTGGGTTCTCACCATGAAAGCAAAAAGGGCTCGTTCAGATAGTTAAAAACATTGATAATAACATTATCGTTCGTCACAACATTGAGTTGGGGTCCGGGAAACTGGCCATTGATCAAGATCCCCTGCACAGAACACAGATAAATCAACAAAACCCAAATGCACTTATGCATTCAATCATGGCGTCTGACTGACTAAAAAAAATAAGGCCTCCAACCAACCTGCTGAGGGACACCCATAGGATAAATAGTCCCATATGTGACAGTCCATGTGAAGTACTTGTAAGCGTCCTCGGTTCGAACCCCAGCAGCAGTAATCCACACCACACAGATCACTGCCAGTATCCTCTGCGAGAAGCCCATCTTCTCTCTGCAGATGAATCTCGAAGTGAGTTATTCCGCCAAAATAAGGAGCATATTAAAGCCCAGCTGCCAGTGGAATCCGAAACTTACATCATGGCCACCTCCTTTTTTTATTGTTTTAATCCCCCTGAATTGACGCCAAAACTCCCGCCAAATTCAGCGATGCAAGGACTTCCGTGATTGGCTGCAAACAGTTTCTGTCGGAGATGCCCGTAAAATCACGTCAATTTTCCAAATCGGAAGAGTTTTTCCAGTTTTTGAAATTTTAGATTATTCCTTATTAAGCAAATGATATATTTAACTTCTTAAAAAAGTGAAAAACAATCTTCTCACAGACTGTTGCCAACCTTTGATTTTCAACTAAATTATTTAATTAGTGTCAAAGCATTCACTGCCATGTGCAATCATAAGATCCAATGCACTGAGATGCTGAGGTCAAGCTCTTCAGTGTTGAGAAGCCTCCTCTCCCCATGTGCAAACAAGTTCTTGAACACCATGATGCTGGGAGGTAGGTCAAACCCTGTCTTGATTGTCATATGCCCAGACAGGCTGCCCCAGGTGAAACCCTGTCTTCATTGTCATATGCCAGTCAGGGTGCCCCTACTGAAACCCTATCTGATTGTCATGTGCCCCAAAAGATTCTGAGCATCATGTCAATTTCTGCACCCCCACAAGCATTGATGCCCTCTGTCTCTTTGTTGTAGTAGTGATTTGTAAAACTAAAATGCAATTGACTTCCCCTTGCATTTAGTCCATAGACAATTAAAATGCTCTCTTGTTTAAGGGAGTTTGATAATTAGCCATTTTTTTTTCAATTTATTGTTTTTACTACCAAGAAGCCAGGACCATGAAAAATAATAAAAGAACCTCATCCATAGCGTTAAAACCCAAAACACAGTTAAAATCCAGTAACAGGATTTTTTTTTAAAGAAACCCTGTCTAGGCATAGGAAAAAAAATAAAAGAATGCCCAGCATGCAGTTAAAACCCATGCTACAGTAAATAATGGATCATTATTATCAAGTTAATTATACTCCAAACTTGAGATGAGGCCGTTCACATTTCAACACTTCAATCCGTGGTTTAATCATGTAAAGCTGACAATAAAAATTTCCACATATATTAATTCTTGTTAATTATCTAAATGTGGCAATCATATGACCTTACACTAATTTCTTAATATGATTAAATAAATGTGAAAAAGTAAACAGGTTGCATTCTGCAAGGAAGTTATGAACAATGAATCTTATTCATTGATTTGAGAGGACGACCAAGAATATGTTAGTATCTTTTATTGTTAGCCATCAAATTAGGTTTTTAGATTAAAAGATCATTAATTGTGCACATTGTCGATAGGTGTAAGCCTATAGATGTAATAAATATATATAAACTAAATCTTGATCTTGTAACTGCAATGTAATTGCATATATATAACTATATATCAAACAAAGATAGAGCTAGCATCCTTAACTAGTTAATTAGTTAGTTTACAGTTACAGGAGTTGGTAACTCCGTAACTTCTTGTAACCATATTGTGTAACTATATTTGTTCATATGAATAGAATACACATCAATAGTGGAGAGTGTTGCATCAATTTTGTCTCTGCTTAATCTTTTCAAGTTCTAATTTGCTTTGTGCAAATTTTGTTTATCAATACTAACAATTTATACCTTGAAAAATGTTTCATTTATTTATAACAACTTAACCAAATAAAAATACCCTTAAAAATAGTTAATAACAATTTACACCTTGAAAAATGTCTCATTTATTTATAACAACTTAACCAAATAAAAATACCCTTAAAAATAATTTAGTTGATGTAAACATACCACTTGAACTTAATCAACAAAATTTATCCTTTAAAAAATGTTTCATTTGTTCATAACAAACCAAATAAAATACTTATATTAATAATTGATCTCTTAAAAATTGTTTAATTCATGTAAACATACTACTTGTAAGACTCAATCTTTTTAAACAAATTATAATATCTTTATAATGATTGGGAAGAGGAGGTTCCTTATCCCACAAACAAGAATCTCATATACCAAATTAGTGTCTAGTTGTACATGATTTTAAAATTAAAAAAAATATTATTAATATTAAAAAAAACACTTTAAACAATACTAATAATTATAACTAACAACATCATTAACTAAAATTATCAATTACTCACACAAAAATGGTAATATACTTTTTACCACGGTCTATTCCTTCCAAGTATAACTACATGTTTAGTTTCTAACAAAATAAATTTAATTTATATAAATTTAATATCGACTTTAAAAAAAAAAATGCAAATGCTTAATAAATATAGTTATTTTAAGCAATGAAGTTCGCGCAATGAAAATATGGATGAGAACCAAAAAAATTCCACGCTTTGAAAAAGGAAGGGATCGCTTTCACCGAAAATATAAAGTAAAAGTGAACATATATATTCCTAGTGGACATAGGATTTCTTTTTTCTCTTTTCACTATAATCATTATAATGATTAAAGGGGAATCTCGATGATATCAATGTTACCAAGTAAAAAAGATAAATTATTATAAAGAAATTTTATCTAGAATATATATTTGTATGCCCGGATGGAGTGTCGGGGAAGCTAGGATCATCGGGGTCAAAGCTTGATGATCGAATCGCTTGGAGGGAGATTAAGTGGGGATTTGGGTTCCAAGCGTCCTTACGCATGGGATTGTCGATGGCTAGCCCACGACCATTAAATCCTGATTTAATGTGATTAAACCATAGTACCATTGCCTCAATCCTCAATATCCTTGACAAAGTTAACTTTGGTAGAATGAGGTAGTCTCAACAGAAAAAGGGTAGAAAGGGTAGGAGGAGCTCTTGGATAGTCGAGGTAAATTGCAGGACCACGACAAAGACATAGTGCTTGACATAACGATTACGAGGAACCCTGAGCCAGCCAGGCTCCTAGGTGGAGGACACCTTACTCCTTCACACAACATTTCAATCTAGGCACATGGACGGAAATTTTGGGTTCAATGGCACCTCGACGTGGATATAAACGAGGAAGTGGCGCTCTAGCGGAGCTGTTTGACTGCCAGGATGGAGAAGATACTCCCATCACTCGGGTGCAATGGGACGATCAAGATGTTGCAACCAGCTTCCAGGTTGCCACCTTGTCTTGGTTTCGTGCTCACATGGAGGATGTAGAAGTTGAAATTCGGTTAGAGAGAACACTGATGACCGACATGGGCAACACGACATGACAAGAAACCAAGTATTGGAAAACAATTGAGCTATATTGGCACCTCAAAACATAGTTGGGCTAGATGTTGCAAATGAGGGAGGACACCCAGAACACCATTCATCTGCAATTGGATGACCTTCACTTGCTCCTCAGAGAAGCTCTATCTCGTCTCCCATCCTCAAGCACAATGATGACAACCTTAGCCCCAAAGAGCACTATGCAGTCAACTCCTGAGCCACCTCAGGACTTAACCGCAACCCCCCTAGCTCAGTCATCAATATGTACAATTTTTTGTTGTTTTGAATGATGACACCAAGTAGTAGTCATAATTGAGCTTCCTTCAAGCCTATTGTTCTCTCCTTTTAATGCTTTTTTAGATAGACAAAATTTTCTAAAGAACATTTTGCAAACTGTCTGGACATATGACTTATTTCTTTGCTACTCGTTTGGTTTCCCAAGTGGTAGTCCAACAACAAAGATTTTTTGTATAAATTTTCCTCTGATAAATTAATATAATTAAACCTTTGTGAGCTTACAAAAAAAAAAGAATATGTTTTTGTAATCTAGTTATATTTATGTGAATATGTCATAGTAAGAGAGTATAGAGAAAATTGTCTAAAATTCACCACAAAGGAAATCATGTATAAAGCAGTTTAAAAAACACTGAAGTTTTGAAGCAAAGTATGTCGAAACCAACTCAAAGTATCTTATCTCTCTACCAAGACTTGACATTACTACTTGATAACAACCTATATACTAAGTAGCAACATATGATACATAACCTAGTTATACTTAGTATATAACCTATATACTAAGTAACAACATATGATACATAACCTAGTTATACTAAGATAAAACATTATAAAATTTACAAAAAATGGTTTAAGGATGGAAATGAAAGAGCCTACCATTTTTGAGTTTCCACCGGGTCTTCATTGTCCTCATCCAACCTGATGGGATTGGATGGAGTGCCCTCCGAGGTTGGAGCCTGATCAACAATGGTAACATGAACATTTTGACTATTAGTAGGGTTTGGCATAGTGATTTCCACATTGAAGACTTGCCTTAAAGATTGCTTCAAACTTCTTATCTAGCAAATCCAATTTATGTATAATGACATGTTGTTGTCATCTCTTCTCTTCGATGACATGGACAATAAATGGCTTGTTAAGCCAATATAACTCAATTAACTTGAAGACTTTGGTATCCTTGGAATTGAAAAATCAATATCTGGTATCCAGTCCTCGAATTTTGCTTCCGAATGAGCTTTTGACAACTTTTGTCTTTTTAGATGAATGGTTTGCTCCATAGATGCCATCTCCTGCTTAACAATTTCCGAAAATCTACAATGGCAATTTGTTGCTGCCTTCATGGCATTTGCTTGAGCTCTAGTAATTCTCTGGGTTGTTTTCATGTAATGATAACTGTTGGTTGGTTGTTTTGAATGGTTGCATTGGCCTTGCATGTAGAGTCTCGTTCTTTCCTCAGGCCCTTCTTCCTTCATGGTTGACATATTATTGTGACCAAACATGAAATTGGATAGGATGGGTGTGCGACTAATAGAGAGAGCCTATGAACTAGTGAATTGGGGTTAAGTGGGATTGAGGCACAATGAGTCCCTTTCATCTCTGACCGTGGCTGCTATGACGACAGAAATCACTACAAACATAGAGACCATCCATTAACTAGATAAACCCGAAAACCTTGCCATGTAAATTAACTAACCTTGTTAGAGTAGCCAAAGTCTAGACAGACAAAGTCGGGTTTGAGCAACCAACATTTGTCATCCTCCTTAAACTGTGCCTCTCCCTTGAATCTTGACAGCCTGTAAAATTAACGATGCAACACTTCGTTTGAACCATCATGATACACAATCAAACAATTAGAGCAAGGTAGAGTAATCTTGCCATAATGGGTTTGGTACAACTCTTAGTCCATTGAAAGACTATTATCATTGTGGAGCGTCTATGTGGCAACATTTGACTGACATTGAATTTCAGCTCAAACTTTCGTGTCAATATCTCATCCGAAAATATTTTCTTTAAAATTTTAAAATAACATTATATTTATGTTTATATTATAAAAAAATTATGATTTAAATTCATTTATATAATCGATTCAAATTTAAAATAATTTTTATTTTATTTTATTTCTCAATTTTTTATAAATTTTATACGTGACCATTTTTTGAACTTTACATAGATTCACAATAGGTTTAAAAAATGTTTAATACTTTAAATTTTTTAAAGTGTTATTTATTTATTTAATAAACATTTATGAGCTTGAAAAGGTTTATAATCACAATATTTGTGATTTGTGATACTAAACATATTTCAAAAGTTAAACCATTATAACAAGTGTTTTTGTTTAAGAATATTATTCTTTATTTTTGGTTTTAATTGTTTTATGTAATCACAATATTTGTGATTTGTGATACTAAACATATTTCAAAAGTTAAACCATTATAACAAGTGTTTTTGTTTAAGAATATTATTCTTTATTTTTGGTTTTAATTGTTTTATGTATTTTAAGAGGAATTAGTTATAGGTTATTTTGAGGTTTGAGATATTGGTTGGTTTTAATTGTTTTATAGGTTAACAAGTGTTTTTGTTTAAGAATATTATTCTTTATTTTTTATTTTAATTGTTTTATGTATTTTAAGAGGAATTAGTTATAGGTTATTTTTGAGGTATTGGTTGAATGCAGGGGTGGTTTTAAAGATATTATATTAAATATCTTATGATTTATATATATATATAAATGATTAAAGTTCATCTCATGTTCTTTAATTACTACAAATGAGTTTTTAACATATAACTTTAATTATATACATAAAATCAAATATTTTTACAAATATTATATATATATATATATATATATATATATATATATATATATATATATATATATATATATATATATTACATAAATTGAGAAAAGATATATTAAAGGTGTGGAAGAGTTCATTGGATTATAAAAAATTGGTCATTAAGGACCTTCAAGAGATGTCATCTAGAGTAGATCCTAAAACATATGCAATATGCATAACAGTAACAGTAGTAATTTTTGTTGCATCCTTCTTTTCTAACTAAGTTTCTGTGATTATAGTTCACCGAGTACCTTTGGTAGAAGATACCATTAATACATAACGTAAGACAAAACATTAAAACAACATAGCTTAACTACCCTTTTCTAATTTGACATGCTAAATTTCCAACAAAGTTTCTGGGTGTGGCTCAGTCAGGTCTGGAATTTGGTTCACTGATGTCAAATGATCGTTCTTGGAATTTTCCTGTTGATCTCCCTAGTTGCTTGGATGATGTTGCGCGCCTTCTAGCTAATCCAGTCTCCTTTGCATTGTCTCCATTTTAGCGTGGTGTTCCTCTAACTAGCTTCTCTGGGTGTAACTCTCGTCTTGGATCCTCTCTATCATGTGTCTGTGATGGGACAAAGTTTTGAGCTCAAAGGCCCCGGTGGAGCTGAGTGCTCCAATTTGGATTCTCAACCTACTGCATCCTCTACACTCATCTTCAATTGGGTCCTCGACCCAATGCCCCGAGTCCGCTAAGACTCATTTTCCACTCTGCATTATTGCGTACTCTGGAATCGCTACGAACAAGATGCAACCACATACCTTCAACATGAGGGCATCGAGGGCGAGAAATTTCAGAGTCCACATGCAGAGCGAGGTGTTGAAAGAGAAGGAGCGTAGGAGCCAAGAAACCAGAGGGAGGGAGGACTTAGAGCGGGCTTGCTAAGTCATCTAGGAGCGAGAAAGGCAAATAGGACAAGAGATGGGCAAGATAGACAGGGAATAACTAGGAGAGGGAGAGCTATGGGGGGAGATAATTTGGACGCCAAGCAAAGAGGGGTGTGCAGATAAACTTACCCATGAACATCTTTTCGAAATCAGGAGCGAGGATGGGGCCAATATCTCCCATGTTTTAATTATGATCATGCCAACCTACTTGCTCACGAGAATTTCCCTATGAACATTACCATCAATCTCCATGATACCTAGCTTGGAGGTGTTTCTGATGTCAATTTGGAGTATAAGTTGGGTGGCAGAGCTTTCACACACCTTGTTCATCCACTTTTGATCCTTGGTGACATGAAATCCCATGAACGCTAAAGGACGAGGCATTTGATATTTCCTCGCCATGATGAAACTGCTTAATCTGTTAGTCGTCGCTTTTCCTTGAGCGATGGGACTTGCCCTGCCTTGCCACCTTCTCGTTTTAATGTTGTCCTGCTCCACGTGGTTTAACCTTAGCTCCCATCGAGCTCTGCGGTCAACACTTCTCCTCCACCTGACTATGCATGCTTTTCAATCCCCAGGAACCGCCCCCACGCCCGTTTTCGCTTCCTCACTCCCCATGGTTTTTCTTAGGCTAGCGACTCGAGGGGCCCAAGCTCCTCCCCTGACCACATGTCCATTCCAGCTGTTTAGAGCAGCGATGAGGCTCCTCCTAGCTTCTCCCCTGACTTTTCTAGATTGACGCTCGGTCATATGATGCATTGAGATAGGGGGGCTGGAGTTTCCACCCTGTCCACGCCTAAGGTTCCAGACGTTTTCCCAATGGTTGCATTCACCATTTTATCCGCTTCTTTGTTGTGTTCTCTCATAATGTGATAGAAAGTTATCTTGATGTCCTCTGAATCAACTCTTATTCTGTCAATTATATGTTTTAGGCTTAAATCTTGGGTCGGTCATGTGGACCATCAATCTTATTATATTTTTGGAGTCTCCAAGGGCATTCAGATCTCGAATTTGTTGAGTCTAAGCGAGTTGAATGCCTTTTAGCAATGCATAGGCCTCGACTTTGTTGTTAGAATCCATCCCGAGATTCCAATGATAATTTAGAATTCTTTTTCCTTCGGGCTCGAAAAAAAACCCCCGGACCTGCCTGCCCTCAAATATAATTTATATTATTATTATATATAAAAATATATATTTTTTAATTACATAAAATACAATATAAAAATACAATAAACTTAAAATATATGAAAACTACTAAACTTAGGTATATGAAAACATTCATTACTAAACTTTCATATATCAAAGTGTTTAACGTATAATATTGAACATCATGTTGATTCGATTAGCACATGTTATTTAGGGTAAGTTTAATCAACACCTAACATTGGGAGACATTTATTAACACAGGAAAGTTTTTGATATATTGTTTTTCATAATCATACTAATTTATAGAATCTTCCCCACATTTATGTTATACTAATTTATAGAATCTTCCCCACATTTATGTTATACTAATTTATAGAATCTTCCCCACATTTATGTTATGCTAGAACTACCCAACAATTAGTTGTTTATCCCACTCCATTGCCTAAAGGTTAATTTAATTACCTTGTCAATGTTGCTATGGTTTAGCAATGTTGTTATAGTTTATCATTGAAGATAATTGATCTAAGTACAATTATAAGTATTTGGTGTATATTATTATATATGTTTAAAAAATTCATGTTTTGTATTGGCTTTTTTTAATTAGAGTATTTTTGGTCTTTAATTTTTCTTATGAAGTCTAAGGGTAGTGCTCATGAAGTTCAAGAAAGTGCCTAAGAGTTCAAGAATATTTGGAACAAACTATGATATGCACATCAAGTTTCCAAGCTTATATGGGAACACTAACTTTGTGTAGGTTCCTGCAACAATGAATCTAATTGATAGATTAGTCACCTCGTCAATGATTATGAAATTGAACTACCTTCAACAACTAAATTTTAATACTATGTACTTATATATATACTATGTATGATACAAACATAAAGTAAGTAAGCAAATAGTTAGTCACTCAACGCCTTTATCTCTCGCACTTTCCATCATAGAGCATTGCATTGAACATTTACATAGTAGTGCAAATGTTGTTACATTTTAATTTGCTTTGTGCACATTTTATTTATTGTTTGCTACATTTTGTTCATGCGTCCACACTCATATTTGAATTGATCCAATTTACATCCTAATTTATACTCAGATTTACACCCCGGAATTAAATAAATGGTGGCATGTCAAGCCACCCATCAAAGGTTTTGACTGGATAGTACCTCTCATGGCATCTACTTAATCAAATGAAAGCGTGTGTGCTATTGGTTTGCCTCTTGAAGGATGTTTCACTTATTTGTGACTACTTAGCCAAATCAAACTGCTCTTGAGGGTTGTTTTGTTCATGTAAACATGCCACCAGTGGTGCGAGCAACCTTTTCAAATGAGTTGTAATGCTTATACTATGTTTAAAAGAAGCCCTTTGAATGATAGTAATATTCAATAACACTATCATTGAGGGCTTGATTGGTTGGGAAAGTGGGGATGGAGATATTCCTCTCACCCTAGTTTAATTACCCCAAATATAATGACATGTTTAGCCCCCTTAGGAGACACTCTAAAATTGATTGTAGTGATGGACAAAGATCTTAACCTCTACTATTGTCGACTTTCCATCAATCAAAACATTAATTGAATAATATTAAAATTAAATAAAAATAATCATTATCTTTCTCTAACTTTAATACATACACCATTTAACAAATTCATAAACAAAACAAAAATAGTGTTTTAACCCAATTAATAACTCCATATAGGTGAGTTTATCCTCTATTTAAAACATAAAACAATTAGTAACTCCATATAAGTGAGTTTATCCTCTCTTTAGGACATAGAGAGGAAAATATATGATTTTTTTTATTATCTAAATCACCTCATTCATATTTGTGATTAAATTCAATCATAACAAAATTAAAAAAGAATCCCTAATGCATAAAACTGTGATAAGATTTTTCGTTAAGTTTGTGCTGTTATGAACTTGTAATACATTTTCTTGTCACCTTTGGGCAGGGGATTGCACAAAGTTTATGAGACACTAACATAATCTGGACCTTGACACAATGCCCAAGATTGATAAGTGGCCCGATTTTTGATATGACAAGTTTATGATTAAATTCATAAAATATGATATATTTAATTATTAATTATTAATTATTTTTAAAATTCAAAATTTCTTAGTTATTATGAGTTTTACCATAATCGTCTTTTTAATTAATTCTTACTTTTTATTAAAATTCAATTTTTTTAATAAAATAAGAAAATGTGATTATGAGTTTTACCATAATCCTCTTTTTAATGTAATTTTATTAAATCTTTTTAGAAAAGTGATTTGGAGAATTTCTCACTACTATAAACATAATCGTAAATTGTGATGAGCAAAATCTTAAATAATAAATTTGTGATTAAAGTATAATTAAAAACAGCAACATTATTGGGAAACAATATAATAAAAATTGGTATTTATTGCAATCTTATATGAGATTGTACAAATTTAGCTAAAACATTAGCATAATTAATCTTGAATATGGTATATAATAAGGGTATTATCAAAATTAAGAGATTCAATCTTAATGAAATCAAAACTATGGTTAATTTTATTGAATATAATCAATCTAATTATTAATTCTTAAAATTTTGTTAAAATTTAAAAATTTCAATAAAATTGATAAAGTACTTGTAAAGTAAATTATTAATATTTTGTTAGTATTGCATAAAAATAATTTTATTTTCCATGACATAAAATAAATGATCATCTTAATGAAATCAAAACCATTTTTAAAATGATAAATTTATGGTTAATTTTGTTGAATATAACCAATTTAATTATTAATTCTTAAAATTTTGTTAAAATCTAAAATTTTCAATACAAATTGATAAAGTACATGTAAAATAAATCATTAATATTTTGTTAGTATTATATAAATATTTATAAACAATTTTATTTTGCGTGAAATAAAATAAATGATCACTTATGAAATTTGACATTTATTTTTCCCATTAAATAAAAATTTGATTATGGTTGGATGTTTTCCTTGGATGTGTCAATTTCTTTATTTGGAAATGAAGCACCAAACAAAGTTGAAATTTTATCTAGAAATAAGTTGTCCACCATTTTATTATCAACTTGATTTGAGTGTTCATCATTCTATCATAATTGTCAGGTTATTCTCAAAACTAGTGTAAATTATAAGGTAGCCCCTCACTAACTTCAACTCTATGGCAACTAATGTGTAGATAGGATGAGACAACTTCAATTCCCAAAGAAAGAGTTTATCAATCTAAGCTCTTTGTTTATTCAAGTGTTGTTGATCTTGTCTATCTGTTGAGCATCCTTCAACCTATGATCAAATCTAATATTTTAGTAAATCTATCGTGTAATTATTAATATGTTTTTGATAAATTGTCATTAAAACTCAAAAAATCATTATATAAAATATAAAATTCCAAGTTTCAAGAATATATATATATATATATATATATATATATATATATATATATATATATATATATATATATATAT
>ML814393.1:0-16361 GCA_009831015.1 Picea engelmannii | reverse complement strand
TTATATATATATATATATATATATATATATATATATATATATATATATATATATATATATATATATATATTGAAGATGAAAAATCTATCATATCTCAGTTGTGAATCAAGAGTTATTTGAAGAAAACCATGCCACTTGAAATGATCCATTTGTGGTCCATAAGGGGTTATACTTTCACTTCTACTAGATGCCTCTAGATCTTGGACCGTTAACCTGTTTCCTTATGTCTAAGAAAGACAAGCTGTTAGCCAATCATAAACAACTTTAAGTCTTCCTCCAAAACCAAAAGGTGGTTTCAACCTAAACAATATTCACAAGAAAACCAATGTTCCTTACTATAATCATTGAAATTATAACAATAAAATCATATACTTTCAAGTAACATTTAACTTCAATCTCATACATAAAACCAAATACTACCGCAAATACTACCCCAATTATAATTTATATTACTTACTATATATAACAATATATCTTTTCAATTATATGTATAGATATATTCACATACATACATACATTAATAAACTTACATATACATACATACATTAATAAAATTACATATACATACATTCATTATTAAACTTACATGATAATAAACTTAAATATATCAAGTGTTTATCTTAACCTATAATGTTTAAAAGTTATGACCTTCACGTCCAGGGTGACTCGAAAGTTATTATAGATTGGATCTCAAACAAGAGCAAGCTCAACTCCATCCATTTGGAAGGCTGGATGCAAATAACGAGAGACCTTACACAACGCTTCTCCAATCTCAACTTCCAGCATGTTTCTCGCTCACATAATAGGGTAG
This sequence comes from Picea engelmannii, assembly GCA_009831015.1. Taxonomy (NCBI): domain Eukaryota; kingdom Viridiplantae; phylum Streptophyta; class Pinopsida; order Pinales; family Pinaceae; genus Picea; species Picea engelmannii. The sequence goes on along the minus strand of ML814393.1, from coordinate 15,550 downwards.
CTGATGCTCTCTCAAAGAGGGCGTTATCTGATGTGGTAGGGAGGCTCTCGGTCTATCACTGTGATAGAGGGATCGAGAGCCCCATTACCTCTCTAAATATTTTTGAATGATGAGGCCAGCCCACCTATCGGTAGCACTGATCTGTTCCAGGTTTTGATCAATGGTTGTAGATGGGAAGTCTTCGTCCCTTGATATGTAATCACTCTTTCACTAGCATGGAAAGCGACCAGTCTTATCGCTGTAATTGACGGTATGGGTCCTCAATGCGAGCGCTGTATGCCCAATCTGACTTCAATCCTCTTTCTGTAAATGAATTTATTTGCTATATAAATTCGAGATAATTTTTTTTGGAAAAGAAAAAAAGAAAAAAAAAACCCTATAATGTTTAAAAGTTGATTCGACTAGCACATGTTATTTAGTGTTGATCAACACCTAACATTAGCACACGATCTTTGGTTAGCGTATCATTTAGTGACATCACCTTGTGAATCTTTAGAAAAATGTTACTTAGCATAAATTTATTAACACATGTAAGTTTGAGTTCTCGATAGACTTTTTTTCAAAATCATGTGCTAATTTATAGAATCTTCCCTACATTTATATTACATTACAAGTAAGTTCCCAACCATTAGTTGTTATCCTACTCCATTGCCTAAAGGTTAATTTAATTGTTATGGTTTAGCATTGAAAATTTTTTATTTAAACATAATTATTGTTACTTAACATAAATTTATTAACACATGTAAGTTTGAGTTTTCGATAGACTTTTTTTCAAAATCATGTGCTAATTTATAGAATATTCCCTACATTTATATTACAAGTAAGTTCCCAACCATTAGTTGTTATCCTACGCCAATGCCTAAAGGTTAATTTAATTGTTATGGTTTAGCATTGAAGATTATTGATCTAAACATAATTATGAGTATTTAATGCATATTATTATACATGTTAAAAAAAATTCATTCTTTGCATTGTCTTCTTTTAATTAGGTAACCTTTGGTCTTTAATTATTTTTACGAGGTCAAAGAGTAGTGCTCATGAAATTCAAGGAAGTGCCCCAAGACCTCAACAATATTTGGAACGAATGATGGTATGCACACCAAGTTCCAGAGCTTACATAGGCACACAAACTTTGTGTAGGTGCTTGCAACAAGGAGTCCAACTAATAGAACAAGGAGACAAATAGTCACCCCATCAATGATTACGAAATTGAACCACCTTCAACAACTGAATCTTGATTCTATCACTTAAATTTACTTGTATGTGTACTATGTATTATACAAACATAAATCAAGTAAGCAAATAGTTAGTCACTCCCCTTTATCTCTCACATTCTCTCCTAACTTTGTGTAGGTGTATGCAACAAGGAGTCCAAATGATAGACCAAGAAGACAAATAGTCACTCCACCAATGATTACGATATTGAATCACCTTCAACAACTGAATCTTGATTCTATCACTTAAATGTACTTGTACTATGTATGATACAAACATAAATCAAATAAGTAGATAGTTAGTCACTTCCCTTTATCTCTCAAACTCTACACTATAGAGCATTGCACATAATATTTACATAGTAGTACAAATGTTGTTAAATTTTAGTTTTCTTTGTGCACATTTTATTCATTGTTTGCTACATTTTGTTCATGCTTCCACACCGATATTTGAATTGATCTAATTTATACTTTAATTTACGCCCTTGGATTAAATAATCGTGGCATGTTAAGCCACCCATCAAAGGTTTTGATTGAGTACTACCTCTCGTGGCATCTACACTTTCATTTGATTGAGTAGTGCCTCCCGTGGCATCTACACTTTCATTTGATTGAGTAGTGCCTCGTGTGGCATCTACTTAATCAAATGAAAGTGTGTGTGCTATTGGTTTTCCTCTTGAAGGATGTTTCACTTGTTTGTGACTACTTAGCCAAATCAAAGTGCTCTTGAGGGTTATTTTGTTCATGTAAGCATGCCACTTGTGGCACTCAACCTTTTCAAGTGAATTGTAATGCTTATACCATGTTTAAAAGAAACAATTTGAATAATAAAAATAATCAATAACATCACCATTGGGGGCTTCATTGGTTGGGAAAGTAAGGACGAGGGTATTCTTCTCACCATGGTTCAATTACACCAAGTATAGTGACATGTTTGGGCCCCTCATCAAGTAGTAGTTGTTATCGCACAATTTGTAGCTAGGTCAAAAGGCTAGAAGATAGAGGCCAAATTGGCGTAACAGGAACCTGCCCCACCCAATGTCACCTCAATGGGGAGGTTCTGTCTCTTTAGGGAGGTTAGGCCCAGGGGAGACGTCCCCGACAACCTGGGGTTTTGAAGAGGCTAAAGTATAAAGGTCAAAGTAAGATTCCCTCCTCACAGGTTACCACCAAGAGCAGATAGTCTGACTAAACAACCAATAATTAATCGTAGGCCCAAATGAGAACACCTGCCCGGAACATAGCAACAATAAAACAATACATGCAGGCTATGATTCAATGGGTTAGTACTTCATACAACTATCTGATATCAATATATTAGCAATTATGACAATAGATATTGACGAGATCAATGTTTATCAATAATAATAATGGAACAATATCAATTCATCAATAAATGTCAAGATGATGTAGCAAACAATGTATCCAATCAATGCCCTACTCAATAAATGCTTCAAACCACCATCTAATTGCCTATAAAGAGAAATTGTTGCGTCAATATGGAATAACCAAGAATGACGTCAACCTTGTTAAGGTTAGTAGTTAGTTAGGGTTTCAAATATAAGAGTTTTTAAGAGTTTGTTTGACCACTATCACTTCAACGTTGGAGACCTAAGATCAATGCCTAAGGGTAAATGGAGTCAATTCAAGAGAGGACGCAAGGTTGAAGGGCAAATGCTAAGGACTAGAGGGAAGGGTTCTGAAGTGCTGCAACGGCAGGGCCCCATAATCAAAACCCTAGGGGAAAGAGGCTCACTCCGGTGTTGCTTAAGAAAGGCCTCATGCTCTTTCCTCCTTCCTTAGGTTTATCTTGGAAAAATGGCTAGCATCAAGACACGAGAGTGAGGTGAGGGAGAGTGTTGCAAAGGCAAGGCCCTATCACCAAACCCTAGAAGAAGGACGACCCTAGGTGTAGATAACCTAGGCTTGGGACGTCTCCTCCTTCTTGACCTTTAAAAGGTACGACTAGCACAGGGGAAGAAGTAACAAGAGTGTAGCAATAGCTAGGCTCTTCCTTCCTTCTTCAATGGCTGAGAATTTCTCTTTTAGGGGATATGAGACAACGACCTACTTGTGTGTTTCTCCCCTAGGGTTTTAAAATCAGCAAAATTATAATAAATGCAAGAATATAAGACTACAACCATTCAATTAAGAAGTTTTGCAGAAAAAACACTTACATATCATGATGAAATAGCATTGCAAACCCTAGTTGTAAACCTTCCTTCAAGAGAAATGCCAAAAATGCTAAGAAAAGCCTTCCTTCAACAAGTGCGCCTCACTCAAAAGATGAAATACCCAACAAGGGTGCAAAAATAAGATCTCACCAGGAGAGTGAGTTGTGTGTTATGTCAAAATGAGGATAAAACTCCTCAATATATATTGTATCATGACCTTTAATTAAATTTAGGTCATAAAAATTAGTCGACAAGGCTTTAAATCAAAATCATGTTGTTTTTACATTAAATGTTCTTTTAAAATCCTAAATGAGCAAAAAGTGAGATTTCAAGCCCTCCTGAGGGAGACGTTAGGCCTTTTTGGGTCAGTGCAGCATCTAGAAGCCAGACATTAGCCCTTCTTGGGCTCTTCCAAACTGCCACACGTGCCAACAACCCTGTCCATCTGCCATATGCTCATGATGACATCACAAGCCTCCTGATGACGTCCTGGGTCATATGGGGCCAACGTTTCACTGCAAGTGGGTCAATCCCCCTAGGTCTGGCTTAGCCAAAGTGTCCCTGATGGAACACCCTCTTTTTCTCAGGTGCAAAAGCTCAATCAAACACTGTCATGTCTCTGCCCCTGATGGGGTCTCAACAACCATCTAATGGGCTCTTTAGCCCCATGGAGGTCCAAACTAATCATCTCCCCATGTGTACCGATCCACGTGGTACTTGTCCGTCAGGCATGGTCCTGCACATCAAAAACTACGCCCTCCATGGGCTCATTAGTCACAGGGATCATAGTAATGTCAATCACATTTCATCATCAATTTTATCAAACATATGCATAAAATTTCTAATATATCATTCAATAGCTCAAAGATTCTACAAAAACCTACAATAAAAGGTTGAGAAAAAGGACAAGATACCCTATTGGGCTAGTACCCATAAGGAAAGGAAAGTTTCCAAGGGGTTTCATCCAAGTCATGTAAACAAGGTGAAGTGGTTCAAGGGATGTCCAGACATACGGGTAGAGCGAGAGCCAGGGATGCATGATATTACCTGTGGGTGTTTTTGTAGAAGGTGAGCTATACCCATCATGGATGAAAATTTTTCCAAGTCCCTTTGCCTTTATTCTTTTCTTTATTTGCTTTTTCTTCTTCTTTTTCTTTTTATTCAAGGGCTAACCAGAGGACACTGCCTTGGCCTGGTGACCAGAGCCGATAGTGTTACCCACAAGTACTTTCACAACGGTGATAAGGCTGGCTCGTGATGAGACCTCCTTTCCCTTGGTCATGCAACCAAAGGTCACTTCCCTAGCGTGGTAACCAGATGGTGACAATGTCATGCTGTTAGGTACCCATGAACATAATAGGTTGGCTCGTGATGAGACCCCCTATCCTCTTGATTAGGTCTTGTTTAATTATTTTTTTTGGGTCCCTCTTATTTCTTGCTGAGAGGCTTTTTATTGCCTTCTCGGGGATCCCTGGGCAAAGCATCTCGAGGTTTCATTTTTTAGGCTTTTATTTTTTACCAGCTGCTTTTACCTTCTGGGCCTTTAGCCCCTTCTTCCCACGAGATAAGGTGCAACCCCACAAACATATCATCCTAATGCCCGGACAAGGGGAATGGGACAGATGAGCAGGAGACAAGATGGAAAAGTGATGGTATGATGGGAGCGGACGATGGCTCTTTTAGAAACCCCCCAGTGGAAAACCAAAACCTATGGGTACAGGCTTGCTAGGGCACCCGGTCAATCTCCCCAAGCATGGTCAAGTGGGTCAATGTAAGATCCAAGCAGTCGTCAGAAATAAAAGGAATTAGATGCATACATTTAAAGGTTATAATGATCAAAAGTGACACATACCATGATACCTGGACTAATTACCTCATGGAGCAAGAGTCTTTTCCGATACAAGACCAAGCCGATGGTGATGGGTGTTGTTGCTGTTGATAAGATGAATCTGACGAAAGAAGAAAAGGATGGGCCCTCCAGGGCCATGCTCAAGTCAATCCTGCTCTCAATACTCCATGTCTAGGACCTGTGGGCCTCGATACATGATCTTCTAGTTATCCCTAGAAATCAGGGATAACATCTGGCTCCAACTCGGGGACATGTGCTCATCGTAGAGCGCATGAGAACCTCAGCATCTCTGGCATAGCCTGTAGACCTGCTCAACTCGATAGGGGTATCAGTAACAAAGATGGGGTGGTATTTCCACCCCACATATATAGACATATATATATAACTGAAATATAATCAACAATGCAAATAAAACTACTTACCTACACTTACCTTTGGCTGGATGTTTGCTGTAGTCAAATAACCAATGAAGCCAATCCAGCAATGTCCCACAATACCTGCCTTTGTGCTTCATCATAAACCAGAACAGTGACAAATCAAGCACAAAAATGACATGGGTTAGAGCATATATCATATCGTCGGAAGTCATAAAGTCTAACTCATGGAGGCGGGTGGGAGGGATAAAATCCTGTCGAGTCCATCTCTGAGGAAAATACTCAATCCACTTCAAAAAAAGTTCATGAGGAGTGCAAGGTCCAGAAAACTAACTCAAAGGGCCTACCAACTGGCTACCTAGGGCATCCTCACATCCTGAAGTCAAGGAAGGGATCGACAAAGATCTAGGAGATGACTGACAAACTACCAAGTGAAAGTTGAAAAACTGGGATAACTGACTCAAACTTGCAGTATCTAATTGACCCTTGGATTCTAGGGTTTGCCTAAGAGGAAGCTCAACATAAAATATGTACTTCCCAACTACACCTTTAATGGACAAGCACGGTAAAGTAATAACAGGTGGCTGGTGTGAAAATTCATGAGAAACCTTCTTTAGGCAAACAATGTTTGTATCAAAATCCGAGCAGAGTAGTGGTTGATAATCATCTTCATAAAATAAATCCAAATGCTCAGATGAACAATCATCAAAGTCCTCAAGGTATGACTGAAAATCATCAGGAAAACAAGGTGCTGGGTCATCCTTGGGTTTTTGGAGAGTATGGGTAAAAATCTCATCTCCTTGTTGCCACTGGTGAAGAATAATCTGTTGTGATAATTGCAAAGGCAACACTTGGAAACGACTTTCAATGTCGTAGATGGGACCCATATCATAACCAACTATATCCCACCTACGTCTCCCAACATGTATGAATTCATCAAAATTATCAACAAAGTCATTATCTTTATCATAACATGAAGGGATTAAAAAATCCAACACTTCATTCTCCTCCTCCTCATTTCCTTCATCATAAAGTAAAGCATTATTAAAAACTAGGGGAGGAGGGTAACTTACTATTTCTCCTTGCGCAGGAACTTCGAGGACTTTGGTATTTTCATCATGCATTACGGTCTCATCCTCATGAATTATCCCTTCTTCTTCAGTTATGCAGCACAGAAGGTCTAATTCTTTCGGGAATTCCATTCCTCCTTCATATGAATCATGTGACAAGGTGTCATCGGAATCCTGAAATGGAAAGCAACTAACCTCATCTTCCTTTTGTTGTGCAGGAGGAACATGCTCATGGATTGCTTTGTCAGAGGGAGGGGCACATGTTGATACTTCATCATTTTGTTCAAGTTCTGTTTTCTCGGCCATGTCTTCAACAATCCCACGTTGAATGATGGTTTGTTCCCCTTCTTCTTGGATATCATCAATGAAGTTTTCACGGGAAAACAAACTTCCCATATTAAAATCACCTGAAGTAAAGAGATCTTTTATCCCAGATAAGGAGATGTTCTGTTCAATTCTTTTATCCATGCCGTAAGATTCACCGAGCGTGCTTGGGCTCTTTTTACTGAGGGGAAAACCTAGGTGTGCTAGGAGCGCACATGTATATAGATGGACAATGTACTTGTTTTCAGGATGATGGCCCTCAGGAATTTGATATAGAGTGCACTCAAACCTACTCTGGAAGTTCCAGAGAGTTTCATTCTCATTTTGTCTTATATGCTCAACATTTTTTAGTAGTACTAAGATGTCTTCTAACTGAATACCCCATTCTTCGAGAAATATTTCTTCCAACTGGTTCATAGAGGTGATGCTAGCATTAGGAAGGTTATCATACCACTTTTTAGCATTTCCACGAAGAGTGGTGGAAAAAAGTTTCATCACTACATCTTCGGCATCATCATCGACAGGGTGGAGTCTAAAGTAAGAATAAAATTCATCCATATGAAAGTCAACTCTTTCCCCATCGCCACCAGTGAATCTAGGGAGCCATCTCTTGGATATCGGGGGCATTTGTCTTGGGTATCCTGGGATTTTGCTCATGTCTAAAGGCTTGTAGTTCCCGGGATCCCATTGTGAAGTCATTGTTGGCTTCGTCATCAGTGGAGTCACCAGATAATTTTCTTGAAACTATCAAAGGAAAGGGAAAACACCCTAATGGAGTCGCCAGATAAGCTTTGTAAAAGAAGGTCTCTGAGGCAAGGCTTACTTAAAAGATTTGTCATTTTGAGGAGAATTGACTTAGTGTTCCTTGGCAACGACGCCAAAATGTTATTGCATAGTTTGTAGCTAAGTCAAAAGGCTAGAAGATAGAGGCCAAACTGGCGTAATAGGAACCTGCCCCACCCAATGTCACCTCAATGGGGAGGTTCTTTCTCTTTAGGGAGGTTAGGCCCAGGGGAGACGTCCTCGACAACCTAGGGTTTTGAAGAGGCTAAAGTATAAAGGTCAAAGTAAGATTCCCTCCTCACAGGTTATCACCAAGAGCAGATAGTCCGGCTAAACAACCAATAATGAAGTGTAGGCCCAAATGAGAGCACCTACCCGGAACAAAGCAACAACAAAAAAATACATGCAAGCTATGATTCAATGGGTTAGTACTTCATACAACTATCTGATATCAATATATTAGCAATTATGACAATAGATATTGACGAGATAAATGTTTATCAATAATAACAATGGAACAATATCAATTCATCAATAAATGTCAAGATGATGTAGCAAACAGTGTATCCAATCAATGCCTTACTCAATAAATGCTTCAAACCACCATTTAATTTCCTATAAAGAGAAATTGCTGCGTCAAGATGGAATAACCAAGAATGACGTTAGCCTTGTTAAGGTTAGTAGTTAGTTAGGGTTTCAAATTAAAAGAGTTTTTAAGAGTTTGTTTGACCACTATCACTTCAACATTGGAGACCTAAGATCAGTGCCTAAGGGTAAATGGAATCAATTCAAGAGAGGACGCAAGGTTGAAGGGAAAACACTAAGGACTAGAGGGAAGGGTTCTGAAGTGCTGCAATGGCAGGGCCCCATAATCAAAACCCTAGGGGAAAGAGGCTCACTCCGGTGTTTCTTAAGCAAGGCCTCGTGCTCTTTCCTCCTTCTTTAGGTTTATCTTGGCAAAACGACTAGCATCAAGACATAAGAGTGAGGTGAGGGAGAGTGTTGCAAAGGCAAGGCCCTATCACCAAACCCTAGAAGCAGGATGACCCTAGGTGTAGATAACCTAGTCCTGGGACGTCTCCTCCTTCTTGACCTTTAAAAGGTATGGCTAGCACAGGGGAAGAAGTAACAAGAGTGTAGCAATAGCTAGGCTCTTCCTTCCTTCTTCAATGGCTGAGAATTTCTCTTTTAGGGGACATGAGACAACGATCTACTTGTGCGTTTGTCCTCTAGGGTTTTAAAATCAACAAAATTATAATAAATGCAAGAATATAAGACTACAACCATTCAATTAAGAATTTTTGCAGAAAAAAACACTTACATATCACGATGAATAACATTGCAAACCCTAGTTGTAAACCTTCCTTCAAGAGAAATTCCAAAAATGCTAAGAAAAGCCTTCCTTCAACAAGTGCGCCTCACTCAAAAGATGAAATACCCAACAAGGGCGCAAAAATCAGATCTCACTAGGAGAGTGAGTTGTGTGTTATGTTAAAATGAGGATAAAACTCCTCAATATATACTGTATCATGACCTTAAATTAAATTTAGGTCATAAAAATTAGCTGACAAGGCTTTAAATCAAAATCATGTTGTTTTTACATTAAATGTTCTTTTAAAACCCTAAATGAGCAAAAAGTGAGACATCAAGCCCTCCTGAGGGAGACGTTAGGCCTTTTTGGGGCCAGTGCAGCATCTAGAAGCCAGACGTTAGCCCTTCTTGGGCTCTTCCAAACTGCCACACATGCCAACAACCCTGTCCATCTGCCATATGCTCATGATGACATCACAAGCCTCCTGGTGACATCTTGGGTCATCTGGGGCCAACATTGCACTGCAAGTGGGTCAATCCCCCTAGGTCTGGCTCAACCAAAGTGTCCCTGATGGAACGTCCTCTTCTTCTCAGGTGCAAAAGCTCAATCAAACACTGTCCTGTCTCTACCCATGATGGGGTCTCAACAATCATTTGATGGGCTCTTCAACCCCATGGAGGTCCGAACTAATCATCTCCCCATGTGTAACGGTCCACGTGGTACCTGTCCATCGGGCATGGTCCTGCACATCAAAAACTATGCCCTCCATGGGCTCATTAGTCACATGGATCATAGCAATGTCAATCACATTTCATCATCAATTTTATCAAACATATGCATAAAATCCCTGATATATCATTCAATAGCTCAAAGATTCTACAAAAACCTACAATACAAGGTTGATAAAAAGGACAAGATACCCTATTGGGCTAGTACCCATAAGCAAAGGAAAGTTTCCAAGGGGTTTCATCCAAGCCATGTAATCAAGGTGAAGTGGTTCAAGGGATGTCCAGACATACGGGTAGAGTGAGAGCCAGGGATGCATGATATTACCTGTGGGTGCCTTTGTAGAAGGTGAGCTATACCCATCATGGATGCAAATTTTTCCAAGCCCCTTTGCCTTTATTCTTTTCTTTATTTGCTTTTTCTTCTTCTTTTTCTTTTTATTCAAGGGCTAACCAGAGGACATTGCCTTGGCGTGGTGACCAGAGTTGACAGTGTTACCCACAAGTACTTTCACAATGGTGATAAGGATGGCTCGTGATGAGACCCCCTTTCCCTTGGCCATGCAACCAAAGGTCATTGCCCTTGCGTGGTAACCAGATGGTGACAATGTCATGCTGTTAGGTACCCATGAACATAATAGGCTGGCTCGTGATGAGACCCCCTATCCTCTTGATTAGGTCTTGTTTATTATTTTTTTCGGGTCCCTCTTGTTTCTTGCTGAGAGGATTTTTATTGCCTTCTCGGGGATCCCTAGGCGAAGCATCTCGAGGTTTCATTTTTTAGGCTTTTATCTTTTACCAGCTTCTTTTACCTTCTGGGCCTTTAGCCCCTTCTTCCCACGAGATAAGGTGCAACCCCACAAACAGATCATCCTAATGCCCGGACAAGGGGAATGGGACAGATGAGCAGGAGACGAGATGGAAAAGTGATGGTATGATGGGAGTGAACGATGGCTCTTTTAGAAACCCCCCAGTGGCAAACCAAAACCTATGGGTACAGGCTTTCTAGGGCACCCGATCAATCTCCCCAAGCATGGTCAAGTGGGTCAATGTAAGATCCAAGCAGTCGTCAGAAATAAAATGAATTAGATGCATACATTTAAAGGTTATAATGATCAAAAGTGACACATACCATGATACCTGGATCAATTACCTCATGGAGCAAGTGTCTTCTCCGATACAAGACCAAGACGATGGTGATGGGTGGTGGTGCTGCTGACAAGACGAATCTGACGAAAGAAGAAAAGGATGGGCCCTCTAGGGTCATGATCAAGTCAATCCTGCTGTCGGTACTCCATGTCTAGGACCTGTGAGCCTCGAGACATGATCTCCTAGTTATCCCTAGAAATCGGGGATAATAGGAATCACCAAGACCAGGACAATAAAATTGATTGTGGTGATGGACAAAGATCTCAGCCTCTACTATTGTTGACTTTCCATCAATCAAAGTGTTGACTAAATGACATTAAGATTAAATACAAATAGTCAAGCTAATTATAATAATAGTTGTTGTCTTTCTATGGCCTTACTTAACACACCCTTTAAAGAATTCACAAACATGGTGATAATGGTGTTTTAACCCAACTAGTAATGCAATATGGGTGAGTTTGTCCTCTCTTTAGAGAATAAAAAGGTAAAGATATGAGTTTTTATCAAATTCACAACATTCATATTTTCGATTGAATTTGGTCATGAACAAAATTAAAAAATAGTCCATAATGTATAAAAGTATGATAACATTTGTCATTGGGTCTATGCTATTGCGATCTTGTAATACATGTGCTCATCACCTTTATGATTACTCAAAGTTTATGAGACACTAAAATAGACATAGACTAATATATATTATAATTTTATAATTGAAATATTGAATATCAATATTTTTTTCTTGAAAAAATAAATATGGTGTATTATAACATTAAGTAGGTATTATAACATTATGTAGTTGAATTTATGATATAACAAAGATTATATTAAAAAATTTCCAAGATCCAATGATATGTGAACTATGATATAACAAGTTTATGATCAAATTCATTAAATATGACAAATCTAATTACTAATACTTAATCTTTACTAAAATTCAAAATTGCCAATAAAATCGAAAATCAGAATGATTAGGATGTTTACCATAATTTTGTTAAATCTTTTTAAAAGGTGTAGAAAGGTGATTTGTAAAATCCATAGCTACTTTAAACTTAATCATAAGTGAATTATGTTGAGCATAATATTAAGTAATAAGGCTGTGATTAAAGTATGATAAAAACATTAACACTATTGGAAACAATACAATAAAATTTGGTATTAAGTTTGCTTTATTTCAATCAATTTGGTTGTCACCTTTGTACATGAGATTGTATAAATTTAAGTAAAACATTAGCATAATTATCTGATAATATTTGGTAGTTGAATTTGGTATATAACAGGGTTTGATCAAAATAAAAGATTCAATCTTAATGAAATCAAAATCATTTTTAAAAAGATAAGTTTATAGTTGACTTTGTTGAATATAACATATTTAATTATTAATTCTTAAAATTTCATTAAAATTTAAAAATTTCAGTAAAAATGATAAAGCACATGTAAAATAAATTATTAATATTTTGTTAGTATTATATAAATATTTATAAATAATTTTAATTTCGTCTAAATAAAAATCATGTAGAATTTGACATCTATTTTGCTTATTAAATGAAGATTTTGATGACAATTAGGATGTTTTTCTTGTTTTTCATTTTAAGTTTTATGTAAATTTTGGAGGTGTCATTTTCATTATTTGGGAACAAAGCACGAAACAAAGTTGGCATTTTATCTAGGAATGAGCTCTCCACCATTTTATTATCAACCTAATTGAGTGTTCATCAATCTATCATAATTACCAGGCTATGCCCAAAACTAATGTAGATTATAAGGTAGCCTCTCAATAGCTTCAAGTCTATGGCAACTAATATGTACATAGGATGAGGTGAGTTCAATTCCCAAAGAAAGAGTTCATCAAGCTAAGCTCTTTGCTTATTAAGTGTTGTTGGTCTTTTCTATTTGTTGATCATCCTTCAACCTATGGAAGAGTAGCATTTGATGTACTCATCTTAAGGACTCAAGCCACATTACCTAATGTGACATGAACAACAGGGGAAAGAATTACAAAAGTTTCAATCAAACTTTATGACCTATTAACGATGACAACAATTAAAAATTATAACTAGTTATCGGAAATCTTAACTTCAAATCTACTATATTAATAAATCTATCCCTTAATTGTTAAGTGCTAAGTTTTTGATAAACTCTCAAATGCTTTTAAAACTCAAAAAGTCATTATACATAATATTAAATTTCAAACCTAAATGTTATCTTAAATAATAATAAAAAAATATATATTCTTAATTATTTAATCTATTCAAATTATATAATCTTTATTCAAATAATATATATATATTTTTTATCGAAATATTTTTGAACTTGAGGGATTAACCTTCGAATGGATGACTTTATTTACAAAATGCTTTAACAATTCTCTCTCTCACCAACTACTCTACACCATTGAAATTTATCCAAATAATATCTTATAAAAATAAAAAAATTCATTTTAATATAATAATTTTAATAAAATAATATAATTTATAAACATTTCAATTTTTTCAATAAAACATTTTTAAAGCAAAGTTATTTTTAAGCAATGAATTTTGCCCATTAAAAAGCCGTTATGAACCAATTTCACACTTTGAAAGGAATGATCGACTTCACTTTAAAAAAGAGTAATTGACTTTCAATGGATAAGGAAGGACTGATTTCACCTAAAGAAAAGAATAAATGACTTTCAATGGGTAGAACATATAAATTGATAAAGCAACTATGATATTCTCAACATTCCACTATAATGATTAAAGCAGGAATCCTAAGGTAACCTCCATATAAATTCATAATATAGAGAGATTATCTCACGTTCCATTATAACGATTAAAGAAAGAATCCTATTTTATTATAATGATTAAAGAAAAAGTAAAAGTTAAATATTAAAAATAAATTTATTGTAAAGTTTTGAAGTAATATTATGGTTTATTTATTATAATTTAGTTGCTAATTGGTAGTGTAGACAATCATGATTAATTGTTATTTGTGAATATGATTTGAGTTATCATTATTATTTAAGGAAAACAATTTTATTTAAGATGATAAATTTTTATTTTGGTTAAATGTGTTTGAGTTTTGGGTTGTTAATCTATTTTCTTATCTGAACTAATTAATCAATTAGAAATGATTTTTAATCAATTAATCGATTAAAAACAACTAACTTTTAATTAATGAGAATTAATCGATTAAAAACAACTAACTTTTAATCAATGAGAATTATGTTTAGAGTCTTACTCCAAGATAAAAAAAAAACGGCTTCAAACTAAATAGTATTTACAAAAAACAAATATTTTGTATTGCCATTACTATTGTTATAATAATAATAATAATCCAATTTTAAAATTGTTGTATGAGACCCCTTGTTTGTGGGATAAGGGATCTATTGAGGGGATTTGACTAATGTCTAATAATAATAATAATAATTACCCCTTGTTTGTGGGACAAAGGATTTACTGTTCGATTTGACTTGACCTCTAAGAAAGAAAACACACATTCTTAACCATTAAGAAAGAGTAAGATCATAATATCTAACCTAATTTTAATTATAGATATGAAACTAAATACTATCCTTATTATATTTTTTAACCTCATATTTAAGAGAATATATATATAATTTTAACTTTTTTAAATAACATTGAAGAGTATAAATCATCACAATAATTTATTTATTTGTGAGTGAAAGAGTATTTAATAGAAAATTTATTTTAAAATTGTATTTAGTTTTAATTTTTTTAAATAAAGTTGAAGATTATAAATCATCACACTATCATTATAATAGTGTGAAGAGGTGTTTCCTCTTAAGAGGTTACAAGTTCAAATCCAGAGGGGGGTAGAGTATGAATATCTCCGTAGACTTTACCAGTCGAGGTAGTCCCTTGTCCCAAAAACAAGGGGGTCTCATACACTAATTTGGTGTGGCTTGGTCGTGACCTTAAGAATAAATTATTATTATAATAAGTATTTTTGTTGGGTTAACATATTAATAATATTATTTTATTTATATTTGCTTTATTTTATAATGTTTTAGAAAATTAAATTTAGATGATTGTTTTGGTTTATTTTTTCTTAATATTTTAGAAAATTAAATTTAGATAAATATTTTAATATATTTTTAATCATTTTATATATTTATTAAATATTTAACTAAAAAATTAAATATATTTAATAAATATATATATTTTGTAAAATTAAATAAATGTTTTGTAAATTTTAATTATTTTATATATTTATTAAATATTTAATTAAAAAATCAAATATATTTAATAAATATATATATTTGTAAAATTGTTTTTTTTTATATAATTTAAAAAAAAAAAAAATTAAATCACAATACAATATATATTTGATATATTTGTTTATGATGAAGAATATAGTGTTTATTTACATTCGATAATTCAACATCACAATACACATTTTCAAAATTTTATTTTCATATGATGATGATGATGATGATGATGATGATGATTAACATCCACTAAGACCTAATTGGTCTATTAGACCTTAAGAGGGTAAGTGATTACTTGCGATTCTTTAGAATTTTGTTTCTGTGCTCGAAAATCATTAAGAGAAGCTTTCCAAGATCACCATACTTTTG